>ML781571.1:285983-313243 GCA_009831015.1 Picea engelmannii
AAGGCCCACTATGGTAGTTAGATATAATAAATGGGTAATTAGATATAATAAATGTAAGAGGACTTCTTAGAAGGTTCTACTTCTAGAAGATTCCTCCTCTAGAATGTTCTTAGGTGATGGTAGCACTATATAAAGGGGTTGAATTAATGTAATGAGACATGAAGAGAAGTATTGTATTATGGAGCAGTAGCTCAATAGGAGGATGCTCCCTTGAAGAGGCAAGTGAACAGGAGAGGATCCCTTCCATAATAGGATCAATTGTATGGTGTTGCCCTACCCTAAGGGTTTGATAGTAATAAAGGAGATTTTGCATATTGTTCTTGTATATCTGTTGTGGTTCTTTTGTATTCAGTTATTTGGATCTTAAAAAATATGCTGAAAGTGTTTCACCCAAGTCTTGTTGTAAATGAGGATGTCATCTAGATACACCACTACAAAAGTATTGGTGAAAGGTCGCAGGATATCATCCCTCATCCTCATAAAAGTTTTTGGAGCATTTTTCAAACCAAAGGGAATGACCAACCTTTCAAAAAGACCTTATTTTGACTTGAAGGCAGTCTTCCACACATCTGTCAGTACTATTGGGACCTGGTGGTAGCTAGACTTCAGATCAATATTACTGAAGTAATTTCCCCCCATGAATTTATCAAGGAGGTTGTTGATTCATGGAATTGGGTATTGGTTCCAGACTGTGATTTTATTCAGGGCCTGGTAATCAATGCAGAGTCACTAGGTCCTATCTTTCTTCTAGACCAGCACGATTGGGATCCCACAAGGTGATGAGCTAGGATGGATGTGCCCCTTGTGGATAAGTTCTTGGATATTCTTCTTGATCCCCTCCTTTTCTAACAAAGAGTGGCGGTAGACTGGCCCATTGGGTAGCAGTGCGCATGGGGTCAAATCCATAAGATGTTTGACCTGGCAGTGCAGAGGTACCTCGGTAGGAGAGGAGAAGATATATGAGTATTCTTCCATGACCTTATCCACTTTCTTCTATTTTGTGGAGAGAGTCGATGCAGAGGCCCTAGATGTGGTTGTGATCTTTTGCTCACTCTGAGAGAGAATCACGAACAAGAAAAATTTCATGGTCTTAGAAATGACCTTCCTGCATTGCTTGGCAGAGATCAAGGAAATATCACTAGGTGGAACTGCCTCGAGTATCCTGTTAAATTTCCTGTTCAAAGTGATAATAAAACTATAAGGCCTAGACTCATATACATCATGATGTTTCCATAAATAAGGTTGGCCCAAAATAACATTAAAAACTTCAAGAGGGGCAACTTCACACAATACCTCTTCTTTCAAGGGATTTATGTCATACAACAGTTGACACTGTTGGCTGACATGGAGATCATTTCCTTGGCGGAGCCATCCAATGGTGTAGGTTCGTGAGTGTGGCATTGTTGGCAAGGCCAACCACTTGACGACCTCTATTGAGTTGAGGTTCTCCTGGCTACCGTTATCAACAATGAAGTGCAACAGGGTGCCTTTTACCCACATCTGTGAATGTAAAAGACGCTCACCATATTTTGGCTCATTTGGTTCACTAGGTAGGAGCTTTGTGGTAGAAATGGTGGCACTGGATTCCATGTCTATGATTTGTATTCCCCTGTCTGGTTCTGACTCAAACTTGGAATCAACATCTGATTTAGAGCCTTTCACTTCAGCCACCAACAACTTCTTTGAGTGGTAATCAACAGTGTTATGCCAAGGGATCTTATGAAAGTCGCACCACTTCCCGATGTCTTTCTTTGTCTTTTTTGTATCCTTATTTTCTTACATCTTGGACTAGTTGTTGTGATACTATCCATCTTTTCTCTGTCCTTTTTTCTGTGGGTTGGGGCCACCCTTTCCTGGATTTTTCTATGAGGGGTTCCCAGGACTAAATTGTTGTTTCTTTTGTTTGAGATTCTACTCGATTTCGAGAGCATATCAATAGGCCACACCCAAGGACAAGATGTCTATAAATTCCATTTCGGTCTAGATGTATCTATGAAAATCATTGTGATACTTGAGCACTAGATGTCGCTCTAAATATTTTATACCCATCTTGGTGTGCAAGGTATGGAAGATATTTGTGAACTTTGGCACTACTTGGTCTCTTTCTTGCCATAGTGTGGTCCATTTGGTACACTAGTCATCATAACTTATGACAAGGTAGTATTGTTCCTTAATAGTATCCTTGAGGGATTCCTAGGTGGTCGCAACTGTAAATAATGAGGATTCCTCTGTTTCCTTTTGCTCAAAGAAAGTTTTCCACCAATCTTTGACATGGGGAATGACTTTAAGGAGTGCAAAAATAATATTTTCTCTATTCAAGAAGTTATGGATAGAAAAATACCCTTCTAGTAGATTCAACCACTTGTCTACAATATCTGTGTCTATCTGACCTTAAAATATAGGAATATTGAAGTTTATTTGTACCTTGAAGGGGGCAGATCCTCCACTCAAGGAAGATGCGTTGATTGTTGGTAGTCATCAAAGGATTTGTGCGAAACTATCCATCATATTGTTCCTATTTTGTGTGAGGGATTCCTCAAGCAATATTTTGAAAGGATCTCATGTCCCATCATATTTATTTTATCCTACCATGATAGGTTTCTTGGGTTCTCAAGAGATTTTGTCCTCAATAGAAACAAGCTCAAGACCCAATTCTTTGTACCTTGACCTCATTGGGGACATGCATTAAGACAACAAAGAGAATACCACTCCGATACCACTGATATGGATTTTATGAGAATAAAGAAATGAATATAGATTTTTAAAATATGATTAACACAAAATAACAGAGATACACTAAAATTGGTTTTCTATTCAATAAGGAAATAAGTTGAAACTGTAAGATGCAGCAGAAAACAAGGTTGTTGGAATGGTGGCGACTTATCTCTGAGAAGAGATGTGACAATTGTGATCATTCATAGGAAGATGATTACAATGAGGCTTTGAAGGAATTTTTACAATAATCATGAATTCCAAAACCCTAGACATCCAAAAACCTAAGCCTAGGAGATGAAGCACCAAAAGTCATGTGGGCCCTGTTGGGGTAAGCTAGTACATCAACTTCTTGAGGTTGTAACTTTTGCATACAATCTTCGTTTTAGGCACACGATAGCCCATTGGAAAGTTATATATGAGGAATACACATGTTTTCATTAGACTCTAACTTATTCTATAGTTAGACTGTGGCGAGCCCTAAAAATGTTGTTTAGGGCCTCAAAATGACCCTGGAAGTCAGGGGCCCAAAATATAGGAAAAAAATGCCAAACTGGAAAACTACCAAAATGAACTAGTGGGAATAGGTGGGAGGCCACTAAAATCCATCTGGATCACCTGCACATGAATAATTAAATATGGTGAGTGGTTTCCCTTTCCAAGATTTTGATGATGCATTATTTTATGATTTGGAAAGCAAAGAAGTGTTAGAGGAGCCCTTGGATTCTTTAACCCCTTCATGTTATGATGGAGAAAATAACTCGGTTAATAATATTGATGAGTTCATACATGTCGAGAGACATAAATTGGAAGTGATTGACCGGTATGGGGAGCCCATCTACGACATTGAGGGTCATTTCCAAAAGTTTCCTTTACAACTATCATATGAGGTTACTAATGATTTTGGCATTTGGCAACAAGGGGATGATATGGTTACAGATGATTTCCAAGCTCCCAAGGGTGACCTAGCTCTATACTGTCGTGATGATTTTCAGTCATACCTTGAGGAATTTGATAAGTATTCCTATGAGCACTTTAATTTATTCCATGAAGAATATTATCAACCACCTTTGTGCTCAGATATTGATAAAGGTGAGGACATTTCTTTCCTAGAAAAGGATCCTTGTGACAAGGTTTTCCATCTCCCTTCAACTACCTTATCTCACTATGTCACTAAAGGTGCAGTTGGAAAGCATGTCCTTTTTCTTAAGTTTTATCCGAGGGAAATCCTACTTTTAGAATTCAAGGGTAGGTTGAATACCTTAAGAATAAATTTATTATCTTAGTCTTTCAACCTTGCCTTAAATTGTAATTCATCCTCTAGGTTCTTATTGGTCCCTTCCTAGACCTTGGGATGTGAAGATGCCCAAGGTAGCCAACCTTCAGATTCTTTGATTCAGTCTTTTGAACCTTTGATTTTTCACGATCCCTTTCTTAGATGGATTGAGAACTTTACTAAGAGTGTGAATTGACATAATTTTGTCCCTCCCTCCCTCCTCCATGAGCTATACTTTATGATTTTTGATGATACAATACATTTTCTAACTCATGTTATTTTTGTTCTTGAATTATCATTATTTTGGTTTATGATGAAGCACAGAGGCAGGTATTATGAGACATTGCTAGGATGGTTTCACTGGCTATTTGAATACACCTATCATTAAACCAACACATGAGTAGAGGTAAGTTAGGTAGGAATTTTCATTCATTATACATACCATCTGCATATCATGCTACAGTAGTATAGTTGTAGTTTCATTTCCATTTATATATATATATGCTTGCTTAATTTTATTCCATTGTATCATATATGAGCGAGGGGTGACATCACCACCCCAAATATTACTTATTCCTTTTGTTGAGATCTAGCATATACAGGTCAAGCCAAATATGTTGAGGTTCTCATCCACTCTACGGTGAGAAAATGTCCCCAAGTTGGAGCTAGATTTTATCCCCTATCCTAGGGATAACTAAGGAGATTATTTCTCTAGGCCCACAGGTCCTAGACATGGAGTAATGAGAGCCATACAACTTGAGCTTGGCCCCTAAGGGCCCATATTTTCTTCAGTGCATCCCATTTATCAGCAACAAAAACATCCATCCGACCAACTTGATCCTGAAGTAGTAGTGGATCTTTCTCCATGAGGTAATGAGTTTGGGTATCATGGTATGTGTCACTCACATTTTAGAATCATTTGAATATGTTGCATTGAACTCTCCCATGTTTCATAATGTTTGATTGGAAATTATACACTTTAACTTGTTCATACCTGGGGGGGGTGATAGAATTCCTAGTATGTTGGTTCCCTTAGGGATATTGCATTGCCACTAGGTGGGTCTATGAAAGGTCATCATCCATTCCTTCCATACATACCACTTTTCATCATTGTCCCTCTCATCTTCCCCTACCTTGGTTTGGGCATTGGGTTTTCCACACTAGTAAGGGTTGTACCTTGCCTTGTGGGAAGAAGGGGCTAAAGACATAGAGGGTAAAAGTAGCTGGAAAAAGTTAAATTCCAAAATGAAACCTTTGACATGCTTCGACCAGGGATTCCCTAGAAATCAATAAAAGGCTTCTCAGTAAGAAAAGGGGACATGTAAGATAAAATAAAACTCAAGGTCTAGTTGGTGGATGGGAGGTCTCATCATGAGTCGGCCTATTAGTTCCATGGGAACGTAGTGGTATGAAACTACCATTTATCTGGTCACCAAACCAGGGTAGTGGTTCATGGTGGAATAGCCAAGAGAAAGGGGATCTCATCACAAGCTAGCCTTCTCATTTCTATGAAGTGCTTGAGGGTAACGTTGTCACCACTGGTCACCATGCTAGGACAGTGTCCCCCAACTATTCTCTTGAAAAGAAAATAAATATGACAAATAATAAAAGAAATTGAATGGGATAGGAAACAATGGCATCCATGACAAGGTGTAGCTTTCCCTCTACAGAGGCACCCCCACGAAAGACCTACATTTCCCTGTTATCACTACACCCTTTTGTTGGATTACTGAGAGGGGGGTGAATCAATAATAGAGCAATCTAATCCTTTTTAAATATATAATCCAAGTGTTATATTAGTGAAGCATTATCATCCAATAACTACAGAGTAAAT
Organism: Picea engelmannii; assembly: GCA_009831015.1. NCBI lineage: Eukaryota > Viridiplantae > Streptophyta > Pinopsida > Pinales > Pinaceae > Picea > Picea engelmannii. Next base: position 291,806 of record ML781571.1, read on the forward strand.
AAGAAATGAACAAATGAACAAACATACACATACACAGTACACCAGTGTTGGATGTGGAAACCCAAATCGGGAGAAAACCACGTAATTATTTTTCTTATATGTCTTGAAGAATTACATTCATTGGAAGCACCAAATTCCTTTGTTTTCCATCTACAACTGGAAGGAGGCTCCAACCCCCTAGTTTCTCAAGCTACAACCTAAGGGAATATCCAACTCCCCTATTCTCTGGATACAACCAGAAGGAGGCTACAACCCCCTATGTTCTCCGTCTACAACTGGAAGGTGGATACAACCACCTATCCTTGCCCCGTCCTGCCACCCTGAAGTAGAAGTAGAATGATGGAACCACTATCAACCTGTCACTATGATATATACCACTGTAAACCTGTTCCAATAAATATGAACCATGCATCAACCTATACCTTAACCTGTAATCAACCTGTACCATAAACAAGTGCATCAACCATGCACCAACCTGTACCAAATAACCTGTAATAAACCTGTACCATAAACAAGTGCATCCAACCATGTACCAATCATGTGTCAACTACTCATCAACTATGACTCATCAATATGTACCAACATCATCAACTATACACCTCATGTATGTGCCAACTCATCAACTACTTGTCTCAACCATGTACTCAACATGTACCTCAACAAAAATCCCTCATCAATTTCATCATTCAAATCTAATTTTTATCTCTGTAATAGACCTAGTGTATATGATCACATTACTACAAACCTTACTTAACTTCAACAACAAGAGACTATCATTTTCATCAAACTTTTCTTTAGTCTCACATGCCTAGTTTTGGATTAGTCAACAACCCTAACTTGAAGTAATCATAACTTTGTACCTGTAATGTATAAATATATGAAACTGATACACAATGTTCTTCAGTGTGTTTTATGCAATTCATCCAGGTTTCACTACTTGGAACCTCTCAGAAAAGGAGTTATAGAAAAAATGGCATACCTTGCTGAATTATGGCTTCTTCTAGAGAGAGACCTTGTAGAGCATGCCCCGCATAGAATATTTGATGAATTGATATGAAAATGTTACACATAATAATAAACACTGTACCCTAACCAACACATTTGGTTTCACTAAATTTGGATCTTTTATGAAGAATTTATGACGTTTTTACTCGAAACATTTGTTTTTGACTCGTTTCATGACTAGCCACAAACCCTATTTTCCACGGAGTGAAAATCTAAAAATACAATGACCCACAAGCTGAATTGTTTACCACAGATACTTGGATATATTTTCTAAATGACGTATCAATTTCACGGTCTAAATCATTATAGAAGAAAGGTATAGTGAAATGGTGAGATGACCTATAAATAACATACCTTAGAAAGCACCATCAAAAGAATTTATCCTTCCTTGCATTTCGGCCTTCTTTTCTTCACTTTCCCTTAAAATTTTGACTTAGATATCCTTGGTTACCTCAAACACCTATATATATTCAATATTCTCAAGTGTGATTAAAATGAGAGAGCCTTGCCTCTTATTTATACTCTCCAAGTAACTTCCTTAAACACATCTTCTAGGTCACTTGGCCCCACTTTCCTTATTTTAGGGTTAACCCACTTCTAATTTCTCCATTAAATTTATTATTGAAATAGTTTATTTTGTATTCACTTTGAATTATAACACACTCATTACTTCACTTTATTATTTACCTTTTAAAATCTCTTAAACCACTTTGACCTTTCCAGGCTTCTAGATGACATATGAGGGTCCTCCAACTTCGTAAGGCCATAACTCTCAAACCGTGAGGAGTTATGTGATGTTCCACATACCACTAGAAATGGAATGACATGTAATATCTGTATAGAATAGTATTATCTGAAAATATATCATAACTCATACTATTATCCATCAAACAAACTTGGGTCCATTACCCAAACTTGGGGTCTCCAACTTCTCATGGACATAACTCTCTAACCATGAGGAGTTATGTGACATTCCGCATACCATCGGAAATGGAATGACAAGAACTATCCATATAGGATAGTTTACCTAACAAATTCATTGTCCTTCATCTCATTATTCCACAATTAATCATGGGTTCTCTTACTTTGCAAAGTGTCTTCCCATGAGGGATTTCACCATAAGGGGACCACTTTGGAGTTCACCCATCTTTACTTATTATCAACCATGGAAAGACAATAATGAGTCATATTTACATCAAACAATATTGGGTCCTTTACCCAAACCTTTGTGCTACGGGGATTTCTTCAAGGGTTGACATCAATGACAACCAACCTTAATCAACAATCTCCCCCTTTGGCATTGATGGAAACACTCTGATGCAATATTGAAATCATATCACTCATGCTCCTCCTAGAACCATGCCTCTGTACTTTGTATCTGATAAATTTGCCTCTATCCTTTGCATTTGATAAATCTACTCCCCCTAGAACCATGCCTCTGTCCTCTGCATATGATAAATATCTCCCCGTTTGTCATCAATGGCAAAGGTATCTTTCCATCCGGGGCTTCTCCACCTGACTGAATTGTCCTCTTATGGTGCTTTCTTGTGTACATCTAAGACATATAAGATAAGAATTCAAAAAGAAAAAGAAAAAAATCATTTTGGAGTAGAAATAACTCCAAGTATTTGGCGAAGATATTCAAAGGCTTCATGTGGAAGTGGTTTTGTAAAGATGTTTGTCACTTGTTCTTTTGTGGCCACGTACTCAACTCTGATGTTCTTTTTTGCAACTTGTTCCCGTAGAAAGTGATACTTGATTGGAATGTGCTTCATCTTGGAGTGCATCACCGGGTTTTTTGAGATACTGATGGCACTTGTATTATCAAAATATATTGGAATAGGCTCATCATACTCAACCTGTATATCTGTCAAAGTTTGTTCCATCCAAAGAACCTATGTACAACATGTTGCTAGTACAATATACTCTGCCTCAGCTGTAGATAAAGATATTGATTATTTTTTCTTGCTTATCCATGATACCAAACACTCACCTAAGTAGAACGTTGCTCCATTGGTGCTTCGTTAGTCATCAATACAACCTGCCCAATCTTCTTCTGTGTAGGCAATAAGTGATAGATCTTTTCCTTTTGGATACCATAATCCAAACTCTTATGTTCCTTTGAGATATTTGAAAATCCTCTTTACTACTAATACATGTGATTCCTTTGGTGTTGCTTGAAATCATGTCACTTGTGCAACTGCTTGCATTACATCTAGTCTAGATGTTGTCACATATAGTAGGCTACCAATCATTGACGTGTATTGCCTCTAATCTGTAGACTTTGAATCATCATCTTTGCTCAACTTACAACTTGTTTGCATGGGAGTGATAATTGATTTGCAATCTTTCATTCTGACCTCTTTATCATTTCTCTAATATACTTGGTTTGAGAAATAAAAATTCCTTGGTTGCTTTGACATATCTGAAGTCCCAAAAAGAAGAATAGTTCTCCAAGTAATGACATTTCAAATTCATTCTGCATGTCTTTTGCAAATTTCTGGCTTAACCTGTCATCATCACTACCAAAAATAATATCATCAACATAAACTTCAATTAAAAAAATATTACCTGGACTTACCTTGATGTAGAGGTTTTTGTCTGCACTTCCTTTTCTAAACCTTGCCTACTGCAGATACTTATCTAGTCTGGAGTACCATGCTCTAGGAGCTTGTTTTAGACCATACAAGGCCTTCTTTAATTTACATACATAGTCTGTGTTCTCTGACAATTGAAATCCTTTTGGTTTTTCAATGTAGACTTCTTCTTCAAGTTCCCCATTCATAAAAGTTAATTTTACGTCCATATGATATACTTTAACATTTTTGGAGCATGCATAAGCTAAAAGTAAACGGATTGTTTCTATTCTGGCAACTGGGGAAAATGTCTCTTAAAAGTCGATTCCTTCAATCTCTGCATATCCTTTACATACCAATATAGATTTGTTCCTTGTAACCTGTCCATCTTCATTCAATTTATTCCTGAAAACCCATTTTGTGTTGATCGCATTCTTATTCTTTGGTCTTGGAACCAATCCCCAAGTGTCATTTTTCTCTATTTGATCCAATTCTTCATCCATGGCCTTATTCCAAAATTCATCCTTGCTAGCTTCTTCAAAATAGTTTGGTTCAATTGTAGATAAGAGTGCTAGGTGTGTTTGTTCTGGTGAATGGATTTTTCTTCTAGTCTCAACTCCTGCATCTTTGTTTCCAATAATCTGATCTGAAGGATGATTCTTCTGTACTCATTTTGTAGGTGTCTTTGGAGATACTTTTTGAACTTTCTCTTCTTCTTCTATCATATTATCTTCATCTTCATCTTCTTCTTCTACTTCATTTTCATCTTCTTCTTCAAAATGGTGTTCCATTGATTTGTTTTCTTCTTCCTTTGATTCTGGTCTTCCTGTTTCATCAATTGTTACGTTGATGCTTTCCACATCTTTGTTCAATCTTAGATTGTAAAACTTGTATTCTTTCCTTGTACTTGAGTAACCAACAAGTATTCATTTGTCCACACGAGAGTCAAACTTTCCCATTATCCCATCTTCTCTTTTGATTTAGCATTTGCTTCCAAAAACTCTGAAGTGCTTCACATTTGTTGGTCTTCCTTTTAATAGCTCATAGGGGGCTTTATCAGTGTTGTTTCTAAGCATTACTCTATTTTTAATGTGAACTATTGTATGCATTGCCTATGTCCAAAACATATCTATCAATTTGGAATCCATTAGCATTGTTCGAGCCATTTCTTGTACTATCCTGTTCTTTCTTTCAACAACTCCATTCTTTTGAGGTGTCCCAGCAACGGAGAATTGCCTTTTTATTCCATGACTACTACAATAGTCCATAAATTCATTTGAAGTGAAATCTCCTCCATTTTCAGATCTCAAACATTTGATTCTTGAATCAATCTCATTTTCAACCATTTCCTTGTAGATCTTGAAGTTTTCAAAATCTTCTGACTTGTTCTTGAGAAAGAAAACTGCAGTCATTCTTGTATAATCATCAACTAATAACATAAAGTATTTTTCACCTTTTAAGCCCTTTGTTTTAGTTCGTCCAACTAGATCAGTGTGCACAATTTCCAGTGGTCTTGTTGTTGAATATTTCTTTGATTTGAACCTGGTCTTTGTTTGCTTTCCTTGTTGGCAATGTTTGCATAACGTGTTGGCTTGTTTCATGATCTAGGGAATTTCTCTAACTGCTTCTCTTTTTCTGACTTTGACAAGGTTATCAAAATGCATGTGACCCATTCTTCTATGCCATAGCCAACTTTAATCTTCCTTTCCTAGACAACACTTTTCATTTCTAATTTCACTTAACACATATATGTTGTTTGAAGTTCTTGCAGTTGTACCGACCAATTTCCCTGAACCTTCTTTTCTTATCTCACACTTTTCTGAATCAAAAGTAAGTTTATGACCTTGGTCACACATTTGACTCACACTTAGAAGATTACGTTTCATATCTTCTACCAGTAGAACATTTTGTGCCTTTTCATTCTTGTTCCCAATTCGGACTATGCCTTCTCTAATGATTTTTAATGAATTATCATTTACGAAGGAGACTGATCCATTATTTTCTTTTCGTAATGTAAGAATTTTTTCTTTATCACCTGTCATGTGTTTTGAACAGCCACTGTCAACATATCAACCATGTTTCTTATTCATAGCTTGTAGAGAGACTGTGCATTCTTCATTGTTATACTGATCTTGCTTTCTTATCCATGTCATTTTCTGAGGTTATTGTCTATGACTGTTGTTATTTGGTTGAGGTTCTTTAGGAGGGACTGTAATTTTGAAATCCTCGGCCATGTGTCCAAAATTGTTACATTTGTAACATTCCACTTCAATTCTCAAATATTCAAACCTGTTGTAACTTATTCTTTGTGTGTCACTAGGTATCCTTCAATAATCCCTTCGTGTATAACTCTCAAAGTTTTTAATGTTCCTGTTGTTAGCTCTGCAATTCACAGCTTTATGTCCAAAATTATTGCATGCATAACATAAACCAAAAAATATAGTTTGATACCTGGGAATTGAAGATCTTTTGAAAGGAGGTGATCTTATGAATCATGCTTCTTTTTTAGGCCTATATGTTTGTTGTTGATTCTAAGTCTGAATCTTCTTGTTGGAGGAGTGTCCCTGTAATCTTCCTTGTATATATTCCTATCCTATTTGATTGTTTCTACATAGCTCTTTGGATTTGTTTCTTGCTCTGTTGTTTTGGATCTTGATCCCTTTTCTGTCTGATTGTATCCAAGTCCAGACTTGTCAATATGAGATTTTTGACTACTGATAATGTCATCCATAACTTTTGAGCTATTCTACATATTTTTATTTTGAATATCCTTTCTTAGTGTGACAACCTCTACTTCCAAGTTTCCAATGATCTTGTCCTTTTCTTCTAGTTGTTGATATCTTAGGGTTGAATCTCATAGGAAGAGATCTTAGTATCTTTTCAAAAATTACAGATTATTCAATTTCTTCTCCCAATCCTATGATTTCATTCACTATTTCATCAACTCGTAAGAATTAGGCTACGATATCTTCATCTTCCTTCATTTTTAGTTGTTCGAACTGACCTTTGTAAATCTGAAGCTTTGCTACTTTGACTTTTGTATCTCCTTCATAAATATTTTGAATCTTGTCTCAAATCTCTTTAGTGGATTTACAGTGTGAAACTTTGGTGAATATTGTATCACTGAGACCATTCAAAAGTGCATTTGTGGCTTTGGAATTATTCTCACCAAGTTTTACTACTTTGTCATTTGTTGGTGGAACTGTTGGTTCTGTGTATCCATCTACAATTGATTTCCAAACTTGAAATCCCTATGCCTGTATATATGTCCTCATCCTTATGCTCCAAAAAGCATACTTCTATCCATCAAACTATGGTATTCCATTTTTATATGAGTTGGTACTCTCCATGATATACCTTTCAATGGTTAAATTGATTTCTAAAGGAACCTGCTCTGATACCAATTGTTGGATTACTGAGAGGGGGGGTGAATCAGTAATAGAGAAATCTAATCCTTTTTAACCATATAATCCAAGTATTATATCAATGAAACATTACCATCCAATAACTGTAGAGTAAATAAGAAATGAACAAATGAAAAAACATACACATACACAATACACCAATGTCTTACGTGGAAACCCAAATTGGGAGAAAACCACATAATGATTTTTCTTATATGTATTGAAGAATTACATTCATTGGAAGCAACAGCTGCATTTGTTTTCCAGCTGCAACTGGAATGAGGATCCAACCCCTTAGATTCTTAGGCTACAACCTGAGGGAGTCTCCAACTTCCCAATTCTCTGGATACAACCAGAAGGAGGATACAACCCCCTATGCTCTCACGCTACAACCGAAAGGTGGCTACAACCACCTGTCCTTGCCCCATCCTGCCACCCTGAAGTAGAAGTAGAATGATGGAACCACTATCAACCTGTCACTGTGAGATATATTGTTGTAAACTTGTACCAATAAATCTAAACCATGCATCAACCTGTAATCAACCTGTACCATAAACAAGTGCATCAACCATGCATCAACTTGTACCAAATAACCTGTAATCAACCTGTACCATAAACAAGTGCATACAACCATATACCAAGTATGTACAAATCATGTTTCAACTACTCATCAACTATGAATCATAAATATGTACCAAAATCATCAACTATACACCTCATGTATGTGCCAACTCATCAACTACTTGTCTCAACCATGTACTCAACATGTACCTCAACAAAAATCCCTCATCAATTTCATCATCCAAATCTGATTTGTATCTCTGTAATAGACCTGGTGTATATGATCACATTCCTTCAAACCTTCCTTAACTTCAACAACAAGAGACTAGCATTTTCATCAAACTTTTCTTTAGTCTCACATGCCTAGTTTTGGATTAGTCAACAACCCTAACTTGAAGTAATCATAACTTTGTACCTGTAATGTATAAATATTTGAAACCGATACACAATGTTCTTCAGTTTGTTTTATGAAATTTCTCTAGGTTTCACTACTTGGAAGCTCTCAGAAAAGGAGTTATATAAAAAATGGCATACCTTGTTGAATTCAGAATTATTCTAGAGAGCGACCTTGTAGAGCGTTTCCTACAAGGAATATTTGTTGAATTGATCTGAAACTGTTACACAGAATAATATAGACTATAACATAACAAACACATTTGGTTTCACTAAATTTGGATCTGTTATGAAGAAGTTATGATGTTTTTACCCGAACCATCTGTTTTTGACTAGTTTTGGGACTAGCCACAAACCCTATTTTCCACAGAGTGTAAATACAAAAATACAATGACCCACAAGCTGGATTTTTTACCACAAATAATTGGATGTGTTTTCTTAATGTCATAGAAATTTCATGGTCTGAATCATTATAGAAAAAGCGTTATAGTGAAAATGGTGAGATGAACTGTAAATAACATACCTTAGAAAGCAACATCAAAAGAATTTATCCTTCCTTGCATTTCGGCCTTCTTTTCTTCACCTTCCCTCAGAATTTAGGATTAGATATCCTTTGTTACCTCATACACCTATAGATATTCAATATGCCCAAGTGTGATTAAAATGAGAGAGCCTTGCCTCTTATTTATACTGTCCAAGTAGCTTCCTTAAAAACATCTTCTAGGTCACTTGGCCCCACTTTCCTTATTTTAGGGTTAACCCACTTCTAATTTCTCCATTAAATTTATTATTGAAATAATTTATTTTGTATTCATTTTGAATTATAATACATTCATTACTTCAATTTATTATTTACCTTTTAAATTATCTTAAACCACTTTGACTACTCTAACCTTTTGGGGCTTTTAGATGACATATGAGGGTCCTCCAACTTCGCAAGGCCATAACTCTCAAACCGTGAGGAGTTATGTGACGTTCCACATACCACCAGAAATGAAATCACATGTACTATCCATATAGAATATTATTATCTGAAAATATATCATAAATCATACCATTATCCATCAAACAAACTTGGGTCCATTACCCAAACTTGGGGTCTCCAACTTCTCATGACCATAACTCTCTAACAGTGAGGAGTTATGTGATGTTCCACATACCAATGGAAATGGAATGAAAAGAACTATCCATATAGGATAGTTTACCTGACAAATTCATTGTCATTCATCTCATTATTCCACAATTAAGCATGAGTTCTCTTACTCTACAAAGCATCTTCCCGTGAGAGCTTTCACCATAAGGGGACCACTTTGGAGTTCATCCATCTTCACTTCTTATCAACCATGACAAGAAAATAATGAGTAATCCTTACATCAAACAATCTTGGTTCCATTACCCAAACCTTTATGTTGCGGGGATTTCTTCAAGGGTTGACATCAATGACAACCAACCTTAATCAACACCTTTTCCCAAACATTCCCCTACACCATTGCATACACTTACATGACCTATATTGGTATTCACCTGGGAAACACCCCAAAATTGAGGAGGATTATCCCAATAGGACCTCTTGAGAACCTCTCCAAACCTATCTTGTTAAACTACATAACTTCTTTGAACATTTGTTTGGGTAAAAGGGGGTTTGATGCACATGTTTGGGTAATTTTATTATTGGATGTGATTGACATTGTTATGATCCCTGTGACTTATGAGCCCATGGAGGGTGTACTTTTTGTTGTTGCAGGATCATGCCCAGTGGATAGGTACATATGGGGAGATTATTAGCTAGGACCTCCATGGGGTTGAAAGGCCAGCAGATGGATGTTGTGACCCCAACCAGGGGAAAAGAGACACCATAGGATATCACTAGGAAGGAAGAAGGGTGTTTCCCCCGAGACACTCTGGCAGGCCTAGACCCAGGGAAAACTATCCCTTCCACCGTGAAATTGGGCCTTGAAGGCCCCTGACATCATCATATTGACACTTGACGTCATCCACTTAGGGTTTTGCATGAGTACGGTTTGGTGCTAGTTGGCACGTGTGCCAGCATTTGAGGTCTCTAGAGGCCTAACGTTTTTCATTTGAGGCATATTGTTCCATGATGGGGGTCTAACGTCACCCTAGAGGGGCATGACATCATCCCTAAAGTCAAATTAGGGTTTTAAATGTTGAATTTATGTAAAAACTGGATTTTTGATGTGAATTGGCCATGTTGGCCTTTTTTGACCTAAAAGACAATTAAAGGTCATTGATATTGTATAAATAAGAGATAAAACTCTTGTAGTTTTTCATAATTCACTCATCACTTAAGAGTGGGTCTAAAATTCCTCCTTCCTTAAGGGTTCTTGGCTGAAATTAGTGGTATGCACTTCTTGGAGGAGGCATTTATTGGTGTATTTTGGAAATTTTCATCTGGAGGATCTTCAACTAGGAGATCTTCAACTAGGGTGATTTTCTTTATTATTCTTGGTGAAGTAAGTGAAAAATATGCATTTATTTATTTTGAATGAATGATTATGGTTAATTTTACTTGTTTCATGTCTAAGATTATGAAATTCCTTTCTTGAAACCCTAGGGGAAAGACATATGTTGTTATCTTTTTCCCTATAATCTTCCATGTGCTAAAATTTCTTGAAAGGAACCTAACTTGAAGTAGATACTAGAGCCCTACTATTGTATCACTCTAGTAACCTTACTTCATGCTCAATTTCATATTTTATTACAATTTTTTCAAGGTAAGGAGAAATTGCAAGGGCCTAACCATTGTTACTTCCTAGCAATTATCTCTTGGCAGTGGATTTTTTAGGCCTTGGTATACCAACACATTTCTTATCCTCTCCATCCCTTTGACATTCTGTTATCATTGATATCTTTCCTCTAAAATTGTATGCTTCCATTAGTGACTCCATTTACCCTAGAAAGGCACTAGACTACCATCTACAAGTGTTGATTGATCAAACAAACACTTATACTCTTATCCTTGAATCCTTTACTAACATTTTCTAACCCTAAATTAGACTAACTCCAAAGCTAACTTGTTGTTTTAGAAAAAAAATTCTACATCCATACAAACATGCATTGGTTTGATCATTTACCTACATAACTTGCACTAAAACCATTCAAAACTCAATTGTGATAATTGTTAGTCCATCTATTGGGTAAGTGCTAACATTGTATGGTGATTTCTTGCACTTTGACCATTTGAATTTTCTGTTGTTGAAAAATATTTCTGCAGCCATCTAACTGCAGCAAATTATCTACAAAAGTGACATTAAAATCTATCTAAACATTGTTAACTTTTCTTGTGACAATTCATTATCAATTTGTCTAGTCAAAGTCACGTTTTCTTGTCTTTTTCAAGCAATTTCAAGGCATACATATTGTGGTTGTTATAAAATATTAATTGTTGTTATAAATTGTTTCATTGCTGCAAATTCATATCATATAGATTACTTTGTGAATATTTATTTCCTTATGAAGTAATAACAATCATTTGGTACTTGGAAAGTGCCATGTTTTCCTTGTTGTCTTGTTATGGGAAGGTACACAATATTATCCATTTGCTTCATCATTTAAGACAGAAAAGAAACCTTTTATTTGAGTGATATGTGAGAGGGGGAGGATTTCCTTGTGATTACTTGCCTTAGCCTTCTCAAACCCCCTAGGTCACTAGGGACATCTCCCCTATGGTATTCTTGACATACTCCTAAATAGAAAGGGATGTCCTATTAAGGTGGCAATGATAGGTTATTCCTAGTTACTCCAACTCTATATCCACTTACCTTGGGATTTTGGGCAAGTACAAATTTTGTGATAGTAGTCCTCATGCGCAATCAACTTGTATATTTTTCATAGAATCCAAGCAAGCTTACCATGCAAACCCTTACCTCTTCTTGAATGGTTAAGAAAATAATTTTGTATCTCATGATATTTTATGAAGAAATTTAGGGGTTTGTAATGAGTCTTGCTCATTTGAATATGATCATGTTATCCCTAATCATGAAACCTTATTCGATGTCTTTCCTTGTGATGATACTCTTTTCAAAAATCATTTTTAGAAAGATCATATTTTATTTGATGAAATAGTCTTTGAAGACAAATCATGTGAAGAAAATAATATTGAATTACATAACATTGCGCCTGATATCCTTCTTCCTCAGGATCATTCCATAGGAAGTGAGAAAGAGGATTCAGGAGATGATGTATCTTCATGTGATTTTTGTTTTGAGGACAAGGTAGAAGATCTTTTTTCCAATACATGTCCAACTGAAAATATTGTTTGGCCAAACGAATGTGTCAATAAATAAATCTAAGTCGAAAATTGATGCCTTGATAATGGATATGATACAAAAATCCCAGCTCATTGTTTTGATGATGATTTGACCAATCAAATCATTTTATCCATCCCAAATTTTATCATTATTGAATCTAATGTGCAAATCACACCAGAAGATCATTGTGTGTCTCAAAATTTTCATTCATACTCATACAAGGAAGACGTTATTGACCTTTATAGTCCCCTTTATGATAAAGTCCATTGTGATGATGTAATTAGTGAATGGTTGAATCTAATTGATGTGGACTCTTTTCATTCTATTAATATGCCAGATGAGTTTTCTTTTGAATATCATTATGAAGTTGATCAAGATCTTGAACTGTATAATTATTTTTCAAATCCATTATTTCAATCATCAAGAGAAGTCGATCATCTCGACATTGATATCCCTATTGACATGTGCACATTTTATTTCAATGTTGATGATTATTTCAAAGGTATTTGTATGTTTTTGAATCCTTTATATGAATATTATTTGCATTATCATGACCCTTTTTCTGATGACAAGATTAAAAAATATGACATGTTTGATTAGGGCATTGACCGTATCTTCAATATTCAAGCCTTGAATCATAAATATGAAGTCCTTTATCCAATTGATACATTCAATGTAAAATGAGAAAGTCATCGTGTTGGTTGGAACGTCTTGGAAGATGTTGGTCATTACTTTTGGGTTTTTATAGGCTATTTTTCATTGCCTTATGCATCCATCGGTTGGCATGTCGGTGTGCTTTCCTTTCATAAAATATTATTTTCGTGATCCATGCATGTAAATTAGATGATGTGTTCCTTCATGCTAAGTGTAATCCTACTTGAGTCCCAATTTGATGCTCTTGTTTTCCCATGTACATAAATAAAAAAATATTTAAAAAAATAAGACAAAAAAAAATCTGAAAGGATAGATTAGATCATGTTTGTTTTGCATTTATTTAGTTTATGTTCAATGCTTCTTGTATATATTTATTTCATTTTTTTTATACTTACTCTTGAATGTGTTGTTTTGTTCTGTTGTGTTATTTTCTAGTTTGTCATTTTTCATTGAGTAAGAGTTAGCTGGATCAATCAAGTTGCTAAAAAGATCATTTGTTTGCAAATGTTGTTGATCAGTTATGAAATAATAAAACACATAACATCAATATTATGATTCTCTTTTATTTTAAATGTTGTATGAAATAATATCATGTACCTTTAATTATATTATTTTCTATAAACTTGACAGTTATGACTCTCTCCCCGTTCTCCTTTACCTTTATTCCCTCCATGCAGTTTTTTAATAAGAGAAAATCATAAGATTTTTAAATCTTTTTTGCAGCAAAGTTGAATCTTCAGTGAAAATTGTCTGCCCAAGTGATATTACTATCTATATGTTTTTTATATCAACATGACCAAACCCCCTCATACGTATCATTTTTGAAGAATTATTCCATGAATTCCCACCGCATATATCATTTTAACTTCCATTATTATTCCCCCTATGGTATAATATTACATATAGAGAGTATTGATCTGTTTCTACTATTTCTTGGGTTGTTATCAATTACCGCATTGTTTAACCCTGATGGTTTCATCAAAACCAAAGTCCATGAGTCCTAATCTAATGTTAGAGAATTTCCCTATGGAATCACCAGTCGTTGATGCAAAAAAGGGCAATTGAATTCTTCCTACAAAGATTTTCAATGCACACACTATATTTATTTTATCTATTATACTATATAACTAGTAGGTGGGACCCCTTAAAGAGAAGAACGCTAAGTTGATTTCTCTCCTTAAAAATTCTCGCAATTCACAAAACAATTGAATGGAAGTGTTACATAATTGCTTCCTAGAGTTTTTTGAATAAATGATTTCGTTACATGTTTCATTGCACTAAGAAAATTGTCGCCATATCAAAATAAAACAAAATTCCATCACACAAGTGTTATGTTGGTTGCAATATTATGGGCATAAAACTTTATTATTGTGTTAATATTGTGGAATATTAAAAGGCATGGTTAAGTTTCACTTTATGCACATTTATCATATAGAAACATTGGTTATCATATAAAGGTTCAATACTATACAAAGCTATTGCATACGACTCGACTTATGGTAAGGTTCAAATATGATAGGGATATCACATGATATGATACTTGGTAGTATCGTTAGCATCGTTGGTAAATAAACCTTTTCATTTTGTTTGGTTTCATGAATATGGTATAAGCATGGTTGTTGGATACGTTATAAATACAATTTGACAGTTTTTAATGCATGGATACTATAGCACAAGACTTGAGTTTTGAGTCTGAGCTGGTGTTAAATGTGTTCCACCATGTAAAGTTTGATTGGTTGATGGTTATCATGGAAGAGTTGTTCATTTGTGAGTTCCGACCATATGATTTTCAAAGAGACGTGAAGTAAATGAGATATATTATACTCTCCATTGGTTTTCCCTCCTGAGGTATACCACCTTTTCACATTATTATTCGCCTAGAAATTCTTTGTTGTTGTTAGTCGAGAGTTTTGAGTTTAATCTTGTGCTGGTGGTTGGATAAAAATCATTGGTTGTCTCTCTTATGGTTATTTAAACAACTTTGATAGGTATGAACACTTTGGACTCTTCTAGCATCAAATGTTTTACTCTTCTCCAATAATTTTGGAAGTTGATTATATTTTGTCTACATGGTGTTTGTATATTTAAGTGTGACTATGTGTTGTGCCTAGATATTAAAAGGAATATGAATGATGAGTTATTACATGTTTTGGGTTAGTAATAAATAAAACTAAAACTGGGTCTTCAATACTAATGATATTTATGACCTAGGTTTTTTCATGGCAAGCTTATAATATAGTCTATTTTTTATAATAAAAAAAATAGGGGAGGAATTGGGAATGAAGTTTGAAAACAAATCTCACCAATGTTGATCACATTATCATATTGCTTATATTGGTTTATTATTGTTTGAATCCTGGTATAGTGAACCATTTGTTTCTTTTTACATTTGGTATTAAAAATAAATAAAATGAGAACATATGGTCTGCACTACAAGAGTTATAATTTCGAACAACTTCTATAGGAAATTGCAAACGATCTTCTTGGGCACATTGTGTAATGAAAGTTTGGTTTGGTTGTAAAAAATCTTTGGGGAATGTGGATGAGTTTAGAAATGGTTTTGATTTGTTATGGCTCTATTTGGTATGGGTTTAAGTTTGCTCACAGTTAATGGGGTTATAGTTTTATCATTTAAAAGGGGTTTGAAATGTAGGTTTCAACTTGCCTTTATGTTTTGACTTGCTCTTATTTTTGGATTCACGGGTAATTTTGAGATATTTTTTTTTTCAAAGAATAAAATGTGAAACCCTACATTCAATTTCGGGGATTTCATGACCAAAATTTGGGCCTTCTTATTGATATTCGGTTCTACAAATAAATTTTATGCACAAAAGAGAGTCGAAAATCTTGTATAGAATTGAGAGATCATATTGTAAGCCTTTGTGTAGTCCAACATTGTATTATTGGGATCATATTGTGTTGTTCCAGATTCTGTACTTAAGGCTTAGAAAGTACAATGTCTAGGCATCCGAAAGTGAGTAAAGGATAAAAAAAAGGGGGAAGAATCAACCTTCGGGAAAGGAAGCTAAGGTTGATTTCTAGGTTGTTGTTGTCTCGCTTCCAACTGTTCCTGGATGCTTATATCCCATTCAATCGTGGACCATGAACGTTCAAGTTATACCCGGGTGGTGGTTGTTTTAAGTATGGTATCAAAAAGGTTCAAAGAGATATGGGTTTTGTCCGACAAGCTGGGTTGAATATTAGGGTGTCTTGCAACGGGGACAGTCATAGACAAATAGAAAAATTAAAGGAGAGTTCGAGGTTTTTGATGTTGTATCAATTTGATCGTATAAAAGAGAACTTTTGAATCTGATATTGAATATAAAGTGCAAACTAAAGGCCTTTTCCCATAACTGAGTTATATTTTAAATAAATGGTGTGTGAAATGTGAGAAAAACATTAAGTTGTCTATAATGCGAGGCTCCTATCAAGGGAGAATCTCACTATGTAAACAGAAGAAGAAAAAGATAAGAAGAAGTCTGACGAAGCATAAAATATGAAGATCTAAAGAGTTCATATGTCTTGTACCTGCTAATAGCCGATACAAAGAAAAATTTGTAAACAATATAAACGACTAAGAATTGATCACCACAGTAGAGGTTTTACTAAATTACAGTGAAACATTCATCAGACATATATATGCGAACTGAAATTGAATATGAAATCACAGAGGAAACAAACTCATAACACAATCTTAATGGAATCAGGAGTCTTCGGATTGCTTTGTATTATTTTTCAAAAGGAGAGAGTCTCTATTACAATCAACCAAAAAGGTCCAGCCACTTTTCTTTCTTCTAATTTCATATTTATACAAACTTCTACATGCTAGAATCTCAATCGTTCCAGGAGTTTTTTCGGTTACAAAAAGGAGATTTATGCGTTTTAATTCTTTGTCTTTGTCCTCTTTCGGGCGGATGGAGAACCTTAATTTCTTTAAACTTTGGGTTCTAAAAATAGAACAGGAAGACATATGTCATTATTTGGTAACCAAATACTACCCCTTCACCTGTTGTGTGCAAGTGATGCACCTCTCCACCAACTAGGTTATCAACCTGGAAGGTTCTGCTTGGTTGTT
This sequence comes from Picea engelmannii, assembly GCA_009831015.1. Lineage (NCBI taxonomy): Eukaryota > Viridiplantae > Streptophyta > Pinopsida > Pinales > Pinaceae > Picea > Picea engelmannii. The sequence continues at coordinate 308,745 of ML781571.1, forward strand.
TGCCTTGAAGGTGTAACAATCCTTCGCTAACTGTGGAAACCTTCCTCCTACTTGTCGGTCTTCAGTGGTGATAGAAAATAACAGTACACTTAGCTTTATTAGACACTTATCCACTTGGACTATATCTGTCTGGGTTACCTGTGTTATTTCAGCCTTCTCTCTTTCCTCATTCTCCTTGATGTTGAGTAGGTGCTTGGCTATATCCACATGGCCCAGTGTCCCGATGTCGCTTTTACTATCAAGACCCAACAAACTTTCATTTATCACCCCGAGAGTTTCTTCACAAAAGTTTCTTACCTCTTTAGCTCGCTCTCTGCTCTCTGATATATTTCATTACCATGCCTTCAGTAAGATGTTACCTCTGGTCTGCTCTGGGATGGAGAGATTGGAACTACAACACATTTCCTTTTTCGTCGTGGCTATAACAGCCTCTTGGAAAATGACCCAAGCTGCCCCAGCTTCTTTTTCTCTCAAGGAGATGTCTTCCAGCACTCGATCAATGATTTGGCAAAGGTTTTGAATGGTCTCAACTTTAGCAAGTAAATCTTGTTGAGATGTTGACACTCTTTTTTGAATTTCTATGGCTTGGGATTGGAATATCCTGATATCTATCACCTGGCTTTTGGCGAAATTTAATTTGGCCTGTATTTTCCCTATCAATTCCTCTTGTTGTATATCTATGATTGGTTGGTCTGGGTCACCTGCTGTGTTTGTTTGAGATCGAATTTGAGTCATTTGATTTCCTTTTGATCAACTGCTCTAGCTTGCTCTAGACCAGTGTTCACCTGATCTCTGGAAGCTGCCTCTACTGTAGCCAGCTTAGCCTCCAAAGTTTTGATCAAGTGGTTTTTCTTCTTCAACTGTTCTTTTAGGGACTTGACAGAATATTGGTTGGTTGTAGCAAAAGCCCCCAACGTCCCTGCTATTTGAGTTGCAAATTCCTATTTTTTCGTGGCTCTCCCATCAGCAAGGATTTTAAATTTCTTGGCTACCGTGTCTGCTTCTTGATAAAGTTCTTGTTTCACAATGGCCTTTCTCTTCTTATCGAAGAAAAATTCATTCAGAGGAAACTCTTCCACAGTTATGGGCGTTAGTTCTTCACCAAAAATCCATCCTGCATTTGGGATCCCCTTTGTGGACTGTAGGGGAGTAATAGAAACGATGGGGTTGCCGATCTACTTGGATGATTTCCCCAGGGTAACAACCGAGGTTGGCTTGCTTGGAGGGTTGGGGATCTCGGCTTCCTGTTTCAGGCCCCTAGTTTTCTTCTTCTTTTCCTAGTGTTCCTCTTGGTCAGGTACTGAATATTTGCAGCCCTTGGCTTCCATTTGTTGTACATTTGCAGTCGGCGGGTTCTTACCCTGTAAGACTGGGGGAAGGTAGCTCCGTCGGTGTTCCTGAAATTTGAAGAAATCAACCATCTCCTCGGGCGACAGGTTTTGAATCCGACTTAGGAACTTGAAATAGAATCTCGCCCCTCAGAAGATGTCGTCATGAGGTGAATCCTCATGTTCATACCTTTTAAGGACATAACTCACCATGTGATTACCCACGATCATGTGTGGGTCCTGCTTCTTGAACTCAATGTGGACCAATTTAATATCCTCCAAAGTCGTTGCCTCGGCTTTTACGTGTCTGAAATCTAATAAAGAATATGTATTCAAATGAATGGGGAAGGGTGGCCATACCTTCTTCGAAAATCCTTTAATCTCTTTGCTTATGCCACCAATCACAGATTGCCTAGCGATTTCTTGACAAACCAGCCTATCTGGTATGAATAATGGTAGAGCATAGGGGGGAACAGAGGTGCCAAAAACCCTAATGTATGGAAATTCTGCTTCTACATACCAGTCGACCACGTTGCTCAAATTGGTGGTGATGCTATCTGAAATTTTGGGTGGTGGGTCGCCGAAGATGGAGACATGCATTGGTACCATTACCCAATTGAAAATTTTGTATATGAATTCGGTGGCCTTATCTTCCCAAAGTTTTGAGTGGTAGACATGGATAGGCTCAACCTCAGTTGGATTCCAACTCCATGTCATTAGATGGAAAGGCATCATAAAACAAACAACATCCATGATGTAGGCAGACATAAAAAATGAAGCGGCCTTCCCACTTTCCCTCTGCATCCGATATTCGGTAATCTGGCTGGTTAAACTGTCTAACAACAATTTGGCCCGGTGTTGGCAGCCAATTCACATTTCTCATTGTCTCATAAGCTGCCTACACCAATGTTTCACAAACATTGATTTTTTCGTCGCAATTTTCAAATGAACGATGCTTTTATTCTTTGCACTTTTTCGCATGCCTATCTGCATTTTGTTTTCACGACTGTAAGCTTGAAAACTTATTCCTTCAAAGTCACATTAGAATCCTTGTTTGAACCATTGTCACCCTTCTGATTGATATGCCCTTTGCGCTTACATTTCACTTGTCATTACCCAGCTGGAAAATCTTTCGATCTGTACTCATTGGACATTTTTTGATTGATTATGTGACTTGGTTTCATTAGGTTTGTGATGCTTTGGATTTACATGTTTCTTATTTGGCCTACTTAACCATTGGTTTCACAACAATGCATAGGCGTTATGGTTAAATCTTTCACATATGACTTTTGATATAATCACCATGTTAATGTTTTTATAACTATTGGCATATTGAAGACTCTTTGTCACCTTGGCTAAAATACTTATATGAGTTGTTACAAGACATTGGCACATGGTTGATTATTTGATTTTGTTTTCAAATTGATTGATTTATGCGCACATTGGTAGGCACATATCTATTCAATTTATTTGTTTGTGCACGTGGCTTAATGGTTGAACTATGCTTTAATGGGTAGAACAGTAAACTGACATGAATAGAGATAACCTCTATCACCCTCACACACTTTGCATTGATGCTTGCCTCCTTGCCAGGGTTACCTTTGTGGATTTTTGGGAGAATCTCTTTGCCTAATCTATTCAAACCCTTGTCCCTTATCCTGGATCATTGTGTGTTATCTCCTGGCTGCCAAAGGGCGAATTAAACCTCCAAGGTGTTCAGAGTCAGTTGTGGTTTCATTTTGCCAGAGAAGTTTGCCCCGAATTTGCTCCCAGAGCCACGTTTTTGCGTGAGTGATTGTGGGAAAATGGTTTTGAATTAGCTCGAATGGTTGAAAACCCAGAACCTTTTTTATCCCCTTTACCCTTATCGTGAGCGGTTTCCTTAGTAATTGAGTGGATTTGGAGATCTATATCTCGTTTTCTAGGTCAATTTTTCAGTGGCTGGAACATGCATTCTGAGTCTGTATGCATTTCCTCAGATCCGTTCTTCAGAACTCCCTACCACCTCTCAGCAACCTACTTGGTATAACCCTCGCCCATTTATATGGCACAATCATAAGCTTTGTGTTCGTTATCAACTTGCTCAGTTGCATAAACATGCACTGTTGTATATATGATTGGATTTGTAAATCGAATTTTGTTTATGGCATGAGTTGGATTTAGTTTTGATTTCGGTAATCAATGATTGGATTCGCTTGATTTAAATTGGTTACGATAAAAGGTTATGTTATATCTATTATAAGCAAATTGTTTTGCAAACACGATTGAAATACAATATGTATACGAATTGGTTATGATTCATCTACCATGGTTATCTGTTGCTTTCATGTAATTTTGACCAGTCTGGATACGATTTCGATTTTGTTGCAAAACAGGGTTTTGTTTTATATTTAGAATTGATGTAAATCATAACCAATTTCCTGTCAGTCGTTTTGTAAGGCAAGTCAGACCTGTTCTGTTGAAGAATTAAACAACACTGTATTTTTTACAAATGAAGTTGTAAAACAAAACGACATACCCAGAACAACGAATTCGTCAGTAATTATATAAAACCCGATTTTGTTTGATTGTTGTTCGGGTTATGGTTAGCAATTCTGTTTGATTTTGACTGTGTCATACACAGCAATTAAAATAGATGATGATTTTGGTCAAAACTATTACACATGCTGGTTTAAATGTGAATCGAAACAGTTTTCACTTATTTGATCAAAATAGAATGAATATCGCGCTAAATCTTACAGGCTTTCTATCATTATGATTGATTGAAATAATATTGCTACAGCTGTAACGTATGTTTGATCATATCAATGGTAGTTTGTGGCAAATATTATTTGATATGGTTGCTATCCTGTTTAATCATAATTATTGATTGTGATTGTATCATATCTCATTCGAATTAGGTTCCATATCCAATGTCAACCTGTCAAAGTTTGACTATACCCTATGGTAACTCAAAACAGAAATATTTTGGGTACTCTGTTTCAGTTGAATTTCTTTGATACGATTTGATTTGTATGATAATTTTGAATTGGATTATTAGTGATTTGTTTTGAAGATAAAAAAGATAATTCGATTTGATTTTATCTGATTGAGATCTGATCCTGTTAGCTATTTTTGACTAGCTACAGAATCAGATGATTCTGTAGTTGAGTCTGTGGAGTCAAAATTTTG
>ML781571.1:315911-333721 GCA_009831015.1 Picea engelmannii
CTTGTTCGCTTTCATCACTCACTGGGGAAAAGGACATGTTGCGAGATGATTTTACACAGTTTCTTGTTGAAAAGGATGATGCATTATATTTTATGGAGATCAAACATTCTAAGTTTCATATTCGTTCTTTGCTTAGCTCGAATATTAATGTTTATGCTTCGCATTTCGAAATGATAAATCACATCGAAGGAAACATTCAAACCAATGATCTAATCGATTCCATGAATCCTCCTATGATAATCTTTCCATTGATATATTCGTTTCATCAAAGTCATGGTTTGCATTCTCATTTTTGTGACAAGATCTTAGGATGTCTTGAGTATTCATATATGAAAACAATTCACAATAAAGACAAAGTTGAGCTTGCCTTCTTTTTACCCAAGTATCTTGGAAGTAGGCGTGACATGTTTCTTTTAGATCCTCTATGTGAAGAAATTAATGAGTACTTAGAGAATTGTCAGAAGGAAGGGGCATTTCAGCCTTGGCTGATGGTTTTTCCATTTCCTCATGATCCTGACAAATTTTTCAAAACTACTTACACTCCCCCATGCCATTATGACCCTTATCATGACAATATTGCGCAATGGCTGGAGGATTCGTACAACAAGAATATCCAAGGAAATAGTAAGATCATGCTTACTTTGTTTCTAGATGTTGATTATGAAGGTAAGTGTGATATGTTTCTATCATTTTTTGATATATTACTATTCATTTTAATAATGCTTGATCTTGTTTTCATTGCAGGATTAGAGCTACTCCGCTGGCTACATTGGAAACATGACTACACATAGTATCCTGATTTGTTTAGTAGTTAGGGTAGGTTTAGGAATAGGTTTTTCTTTCAGTTTGATTTCTCACTAGTTTTGTTTTTAATAAATGCAGTCATGAATGCAAGTGGGCGCACCATGAGAACCATAATACGGCTGTTGTCAGGGAAGCACCCTTGATCTCTTTCTCTTTACTGCTAGTTGAATGTTTATTTTAAAAAATGCAGTATCGTCATGAAAATCTTAAATAGAAAGTAAAGAGATAAATGAATCTGAATCAACCCTGACCCAAGGTACCATGAGTAGGACTGCTTTCCCATCATCTAGGAGTTTCCTATTTTCTTTCAGTTTCCCAGGGGATTGTCGCATGAGGTTTTCAGATGCACCTTCTGTGTATACTTGTTTTTTGTTTTGTTTGGATTTCTTTTCTTTCCAATTTGTATTCGCCGGTGTGTTTGGATTTCTCCCTTATGCTTACCAGTTTTTGCTTTTGGAAATACATCTACCTGTGCACTGAGCCATTCAGACAAAGACCATGAGAAAATCTCTTCGCTGAAATAACTTCTAAAAAGTTGTACAAACATCAGTGATATGTTTAAAAATGATGTTGGAAAATTTTGTTTGAAAGAAGTTTACTAATTTCAATCTCTAAGAGAAGTTTGTTGTGATCATCTTTATCTTTTTACACTGTCCCTTTCCGTAAAGGAATGACTCAAAAGGATGTCTCCCTGTCAAGGTGAGTTGTTTTAGAAATAAAACATTTCTGGAGCTGAATCAAGGACAGTATTACAAAATTCCGATGAGGTCTAAAAATATGATAAAATATTAAGATTTTTCAGCGTCACCCCGCTCAGCTATTTATAAAATAAAAACAAAATAAAAATATGAGCTGTGGGAAGTGTTTGTAAACCCGTCGGGATACTGAACAGGTCCGCTGGCAACGGGTAAATGCAAGCATGGCGCCAAGACAACTTCGTCGGGGTACTGAACAGGCCCGCTGGCAGCGAAGCAATGTCGGGTACATGAAAATCTGTAAAAATTATGAGAAACCTCTTTAAAGTCCTTTATTCTAATCTAGAGATTCTTGACAGGATACAGACGTCCAAGTGGGTTAAATGGAAACCCTGTCGAGGCTATGGACGCCTGCTGGTAGCAGTGGCCATGCCAACAGTATTGAAGATTTTATCATAAAAATCATGACTCGCTGATCTTAAGACTCTTTTTCGTTTGCATCTTTTAAAACATTGCTAGAAAAGATGGTAAAGGATGATGTCTGTACGACTTTCTGGTGGTTGTTTTTGCGTTGAAATTTTCTTTGTTGTCCTAATCTGAATGTGTTCCTTTCGGCAGAGATAACTGCTTCTACTAGTATGTCGCCATTGTTGGCAGCCAATTCACATTTCTCATTGTCTCGTAAGCTGCCTACACCAATGTTTCACAAACATTGATTTTTTCGTCGCAATTTTCAAATGAACGATGCTTTTATTCTTTGCGCTTTTTCGCACGCCTATCTGCGTTTTGTTTTCACGACTGTAAGCGTGAAAAATTATTCCTTCAAAGTCACATTAGAATCCTTGTTTGAACCATTATCATCCTTCTGATTGATATGCCCTTTGCGCTTACATTTCACTTGTCATTACCCAGCTGGCAAATATTTCGATCTGTACTCATTGGACATTTTTTGATTGATTATGTGACTTGGTTTCATTAGGTTTGTGATGCTTTGGATTTACATGTTTCTTATTTGGCCTACTTAACCATTGGTTTCACAACAATGCATAGGCGTTATGGTTAAATCTTTCACATATGAATTTTGATATAATCACCATGTTAATGTTTTTATAACTATTGGCATGTTGAAGACTCTTTGGCACCTTGGCTAAAATACTTATATGAGTTGTTACAAGACATTGGCACATGGTTGATTATTTGATTTTGTTTCCAAATTGATTGATTTATACGCACATTGGTAGGCACATATCTATTCAATTTCTTTGTTTGTGCACGTGGCTTAATGGTTGAACTATGCTTTAATGGGTAGAACAGTAAACTGGCATGAACAGAGATAACCTCTATCACCCTCACACACTTTGCATTGATGCTTGCCTCCTTGCCAGGGTTACCTCTGTGGATTTTTGGGAGAATCTCTTTGCCTAATCTATTCAAACCCTTCTCCCTTAGCCTGGATCATTGTGTGTTATCTCCTGGCTTCCGAAGGGTGAATTAAACCTCCAAGGTGTTCAGAGTCAGTTGTGGTTTCATTTTGCCAGAGAAGGTTGCCCCGAATTTGCTCCCAGAGTCACGTTTTTGCGTAAGCGATTCTGGGCAAATGGTTTTGAATTAGCTTGAACGGTTGAAAACCCAGAACCATTTTTGGCCCCTTTACCCTTATCATGAGCGGTTTCCTCAGAAATTGAGTGGATTCGGAGATCTAGCTCTCGTTTTCCAGGTCAATTTTTCAGTGGCTGGAACATGCATTCTGAGTCTGTATGCATTTCCTCAGATCCGTTCTGCAGAACTCCCTCCCACCTCTCAGCAGCCTACCTGGTATAACCCTCGCCCATTTATATGGAACAATCATAAGATTTGTGTTCATTATCAACTTGCTCGGTTGCATAAACATGCACGGTTGTATATTGTTGTATATGATTGGATTTGTAAATCGAATTTTGTTTATGGCATGAGTTGGATTTAGTTTTGATTTCGGTAATCAATGATTGGATTCTCTTGATTTAAATTGGTTACGATGAAAGGTTCTGTTATATCTATTATAAGCAAATTGTTTTGCAAACATGATTGAAATACAATCTGTATACGAATTGGTTATGATTCATCTACCATGGTTATCTGCTGCTTTCATGTAATTTTGACCAGTCTGGATACGATTTCGATTTTGTTGCAAAACATGGTTTTGTTTTATATTTAGAATTGATGTAAATCATAACCAATTTCCTGTCAGTCGTTTTGTAAGGAAAGTCAGACCTGTTCTGTTGAAGAATTAAACAACACTATATTTTTTACAAACGAAGTTGTAAAACAAAACGACATACCCAGAACAACAAATTCGTCAGTAATTATATAAAACCTGATTTTGTTTGATTGTTGTTCGGGTTATGGTTAGAAATTCTGTTTGATTTTGACTGTGTCATACACAGCAATTAAAATAGATGATGATTTTGGTCAAAACTATTACACATGCTGGTTTAAATGTGAATTGAAACAGTTTTCACTTATTTGATCAAAATAGAATGAATATCGCGCTAAATCTTACAGGCTTTCTATCATTATGATTGATTGAAATAATATTGCTACAGCTGTAACGTATGTTTGATCATATCAATGGTAGTTTATGGAAAATCTTATTTGATATGGTTGCTATCCTGTTTAATCATGATTATTGATTGTGATTGTATCATATCTCATTCGAATTAGTTTCCATATCCAATGTCGACCTGTCAAAGTTTGACTATACCCTGTCGTAACTCAAAACAGAAATATTTTGGGTACTCTGTTTTAGTTGAATTTCTTTGATACGATTTGATTTGTATGATAATTTTGAATTGGATTATTAGTGATTTGTTTTGAAGATAAAAAAGATAATTCGATTTGATTTTATCTGATTGAGATCTGATCCTTTTATTTATTTTTGACTAGCTACAGAATCAGATGATTCTATAGCTGAGTCTGTGGAGTCAAAATTTTGTTGTTTTCTTTATGAAATATTCTTCTAACTTGATTTTTTGTGTCTATTACAGGTCAATTCGAATTTGCAATTGAATGATTGAACAGTTAGAGGATATCTCAAGGATTTCTACTTGTATTTAATTTTCTTAGTTTAGAAGATTTTTGGGATTATTCCCAGATTGTGTAAACTGTTTGCTATTATTCACAAGGATGTTTTACCTTGTGAGAAACTTATATAAACCTATGGTTTGTAATATTTAAGATCATCCTCAGTTGGGGAGAACAAGGATATAGAATTCTGATTCAAATTGGAGCAGAATTGGTGTTTTGTCATAGCTTTCGCTTTTCAATATATCGACACTTTGTTCCATGTTTTGTATATCAGCTTGTTTATGGTTTAGTGTTGCTTTAGCTACCTAAATCAAATGCAAATGATATAATCTTATTATTGCTATCTATATCTTGTTTCTTCTAAATCAATAAAAGACATAACAATTATCAATTCTTTTTAGTGAATGATAGCTTTGTCTTCTTCATAATTTGAATTGTAATATATAAGTTTGCTGCATAATAGGTTTCCCCTTTTGCAAGAATTTATAATCAGAAAATTGTTATGATTTCTTTTATGTCTTGTTTGTCCTGTAACATACTTCAAGAAGCAGCATAGTTGATCGTTTACGAGAAGCATACGGATTTACGGTGTGAGTTTCCCTCCTCCAATCAGCTTAAGAAGTCATCATACGCGGGGCAGACTTGGAGCGTTTCCAGGTCAATTAGTATCTAGTTTATTGCTTTTATTAAGTAGTTTAATATAGATATAATTTTGATTTGTCTTAATTTCAGTTAGTTTATTTTCTTATTCATAAGTCATAAAATCAAAAAAGAGTTACCTTCGCTGTCTTGGGACAGCAAAAAAATTAGTTTCACAGGTTTATTCAAATCTGTAGATTGTATGTAATGTATATATGTGAATAAACTGTAATTAACTTGATAATTAGATAGTTGATTTGAGTTATTATAAGAATAGTTAGCATAGTTTATAGTTTAGTTTATTTTTTTCTTTATTTGTTTTATTAGTTTCTAGTTTCCTTAGTTTAGATCTCTTAGCTCGGATCATCTTTTCTCTTTGGTTTTCTTAGGAGACCTTAGAGCGGACAACGGAGCCGTTAAACTTGTCAGGGTGGTCCATTCCAAACGTCTTGGGTTATTTTGACAACCTCGGACCGGTTCCACTCTTCCAGTTGACGGATGGACTGTTTCGCCCGTCAACACCTAGTCGAAGGAAAAGCCTTCAGAAACTGTATGACTTAGAGGCACCCACTAGAGAAAACAATGTGTGGTGTCCTCCTTCCCATACAACCTCTAGGTCATCATTGCTATATATTTGAATTGTGGTTCCAAGGAAGATATTGAATAAACTCTGTTACCATCTTCCCTGAACTTTGTGGGGTGCGAGACCCAATCCTTGATCATATCAGACAAGTTTCTGCCATATTGCGCGCATTCTTTCCACTTAAAGCCTTCCAAAAACTCAGGATTGTGTGAGAATTTTGGTGTGGGTGACAATTGGTACATCACCTGCAAATGTTCTGGTCTGAAGGTCCCAATGGTCACCTTCTGCTCGCTGATAATAGTTCTGGTCGGGATATCCACATGATCTAGTGCCCATCGGGTCATATCATAATAGCGAATGAGTCATGTCCTGGCCGCTATCTTATGCATCTCTGCTTGAATGAAAATTTTGTATTTCGTGGCCAAATCGTCCTTCTCATTATCCCTGGAATCATCTGAACAATTCACCAATTTCAACTAAAGAACCTCGAAGACGTATGACCAAGTTCTGATAGAATCAATACTTTGGGGTGAAGTATCGGAAACGGTATCTAAGCCTTGCCCTGAACTCTCAGCAATCGCCTTGGATTCTTTTCATGGGGCCATGATAGAGGACTTTGACTTAGCTCTCCTGTAGTAAAAAATTGGATACATACAGAAATTACCCGATGAGAAAAGATTCTTTGCGGAAGATAGAAATGAAATTTGAAACAATGAGGGAAAGAACTCTATATCTCGACCATTTAAAACCCCGACATCCATATGAGCATAATGGTAAAATCATTTTTAGAGAAAGATTTAGCAATAAAAACAATATCTTTACTTATCACTTCACCTCATTTCAAATAAATGCCATAAATTTTGACGGGTCATGACACAAGTTAGCGCAAAAAACATTTAAATTTAACCCGTAGATGGTGCATGTTACTATTTGTATTAATGCACTGATTAATTTGGCTTAGCTTCTTTAATTAGGTTTTCTTTAAACTTTAATCACCCTTTTCGGTGTTTGCCATATCGGGAGATTTCACTCCTATCCTTCGAGCCCCTAAAACCCAAGATCATGATGACACAATCTAGTTAAGAAAAAATGTGATCTGGATTAAGTGTTTAATTAATTAGTGTTTAATTAATATCATGATTTTGTGACTCGGGGCTATGAAGGTATAGTTTCTTGGAAGAGTGAATGCCGATTCGTGAAACCCCGACATTGTTTAACTACGATTTAAAACGACTTACCCCTGACACTAACCCGAGTGACTTTTGAAACTATCTCGCAACTTCGCCTATCGGAGTTATGACAGTAATATTTTTGGGGAGAGCGATCACCGAGACACGAAATCCCGACAGCACTTAACTAAGGTTGAAGGAACTTTACTCTCGGTGCTAACCTAGGTAAGCTTTCAAGGTTGTTTCGTGACTTCGCGTATCGAGGCTTGGAAACCGTGTGACTTGTAACTCCCAAAGCGCGATATCCGGAGGTATATAAAAGTGAAAAATCTTGTTTAACGGTTAAATGGAAATGTCTTAGGAGTACAATGACCATCGCCACTTCGCATATCAAAACTACTGAGATTTTCAGTGGGTAAAGGTCATGAAGTAAAAGACAATTTAAAGGACAACCTTTGATTTTAAGAATTACATTTAAACCAGTTGAGAAAGGCGTCTCCAACATAGGCTCCAACTAGAGATCTCGTCTTCCTGCGAGATGGGAAGAATAGCAGACCATGTGCCTATATTGGGTAAATGGAGTCATTGGTTTTATTTCTGCGAAACTTTCTTAAGGAAAGGGGATACAGAGGGAAGAAGAGATTTCGTCTTTTACTTCTGAAAAGATTTTCAACACTCAAATGCGTTTCAAACTCAGTTGCAGTCCCTTTCATGACTTTCTCTTTCTCGTTACTGAATTCAATTCTTCCTTAAGACAATCAAAATAGTCTTAGGAAATCCAACAGATCTTGTGGCTTTTGGCTTTCATCAAACAAAGTAAATTACATGTTTTTTTTTTAATCGGGGAGCCCTGTCCGAACTTGCGGTGCAGATTGGGTTTCGAGAAAGTTGATTACCAATGTAGAGTGAGATTCACGTATGATAGCCTTACAGATATCTCAGATATTGCTTCACTGCCAGTGAGCCTGTTTAGTACCCCGGTGAAGTTATCTGGCCCTTTTTTATTGAATTTCCTTTCACCACTTCGAAATATATTTATGCATTTAAATGTTGAAATGCGGGCAATCATTTTTGAATTTCCTTTCATCGTCTCTTTGGACTATATGGGGGCAATCAAATATGAATTTCCTTTCACCATCTGTCTTATAATTTACTTTTTAGAACACAAAGTGGGGGCAATCAGTTTGTATGAAGGATGATATCTGTGTAATATTTGTAGTGGAGGTCTGTCAACTTGCTTTGATTACTCAGTACCAACCTTCCCTTAACTTTCAAAACACCTTAGACCGCAGGGAAAAAGTGAAAGATTAGTTCTAGGGGCCTTCCTTCGAGCAAGCCTCAATCCTTTGAAAACTGTTAAAAAACTTAGAAGAGTCAGGATCAACCTACGCATAACTTTGTTTAGTAAGAGGTTGAGGGGTTGTGAAGACTGGCTTACTTTCTAAAATCTTCTTTACAACTTCCAAATCTAAAATGTAATCTCTTATCCCTATGTATGGAACCCGTAAAGATGCTTGGCTTTTTAAGAAGGTAAGTCTACGGATAGAAAAAAGGTGGTGGAGAGAGATCTGGGATTCGAAACACAGGGATCGTGGATTAAAACCGACTTTGGGACCCTTTTCCAAAGGTGCTTTACTTTCTCTACTTATCTTAATTACCTCCTATCTTTATCTAGGTGAAACTCTTAGGACCCATAGTAAGGATTCATTCTTTTGATAACCATTCAAGCGAAAACATCATAATTATGAGACCGTCACGGTGCTTTAGAGACCTTCGTAAAAAAAAAAACTCTTAGGAATTCGTACCTTTTCCTTACCATTTCGTTTTCTTTTAAAACAATGGAAAACTTTTTCTATCACCTGTTTTCAGCAAATTTAGTCTCCGATATATGAATTTATGTTTTCTCCTTTCACTCATTTGGGCTGTAAGACAGAATCCTATAAACATGAAGAGAGATTTTTCAAAGAGCTGAATGCATTGAAAATTTCATATCTCTACTTCTACAAAAATCGTTGACCTAATTAATTAGAGGTGAAAGTAAACTTACCTAAAAGAAATTATGAAATAGAAAGAAAACACAAACCGGTATATACAATGGAAATTTTTTGGAACCAATTATTGCATATAGTGTTTTAAATAACGCCCGTTGACAGGGGCATTGAGGATTTTACCATCCAGATTTTCTAATAGAAACGATTTTTTTCCCTTGGGAGCTGCAACTTTGAACGGTTTGTACTAGATATGATCAAATTTATTGTGTTTTGTCGAGTCTTCCTTCCTAGCATCCCATTTCAAAACCAAATCGCCAGGGAGAAACTCTTTGTCTTTGGCCTTACGATCGAATAATGTTTTCATGTCGTCTTGATACTTTTGCAACCTTTCATCCACTTCGACCCTGTGCTATTGTACTTCAATCAGTTGGTTTATCCTTCTTGTGACATGATTTGGTTCTTCTTTCTCATCTTGCCAAATTTTCATTACGGGAAGCACCAGGTTTATGGGTAATACCACGTCAATCCCATACACCATTTGGAAAGGAGAAGTGCCAATAGATTTTTTCATGCCTATCTGATTCGACCATAAAGCGTATTTCAAATGCACATTCCAAGAGTGTTTGTTCTCGTTCAACACTTTCTTAATTACATTGATCAGACTCTTGTTTGAAGACTCGGCTAGTCCATTTCCTTGGAGGTAATATGTCGTGGAATGGCCGAGCACGATATTGTATTTTTGGCAAAAACTGATCATATCCATAGATTTAAAAGCTTGGGTGTTATCTGTGACTATCTTTCGAGGGAAACCGAATCTAGACAAATTGTTCTCTTCTAGGAAATCTATTACCACTGAATTTGTTTCCCTTATGGTTAGAATAGCCTCCACCCATTTAGTGAAGTAATATGTGGCAGTTAGGATCCATTTGTGTTGAGCACTAGAATGGGGGTTAATTTCGCCTATAAAATCTAGTCCCCATTGCTGAAAAGGGGCTTCCGTCTTGACTGGAACCAACGGTAGTGATGGGAGTTTATGCTTGCCTACAAACAATTTGCAAGGGTTGTAGGTTCTGACTTTGGCATTGATGTCTGAGAAATGTTTTGGCCAATAATACCCTACCCTCATGATCTTATAAACTGTCGCCCTCCAAGCGTGATGTCCCCCGCATACTCCTTCATGAAATTCGCTTATGACCTTCTCTGTTTCTAATTCAACCAAACAAACCAATAGGAAGCCAAGTGGTCCTTCCAATACAATTGACTTTCAGATATACAGTACTTGACTGCATGCAGTTTTAGCATCCTGGCTTTGGATAATGATAAGTCACTTGGGTATTTCAAGGTCAATAGGTAGGACACTATGTTTTTGTACCAATCTGATGAGGAAAACTTCTCTTCGATTCTAATTGCACTTGTTTGCTCATTGAGCTTGTTCATGTCCACACCCTCTTCACATCCCTGTAGGCCATTTATACCGAGGGCTCTGAAATTTGATTCAGCTAAGATTTTAGCCAAACCTTTTCCCTTTACTAGTCTCGTCAGTTTTATCTCCAGATCAAATTCTTGAATTTTAGTGAGCCATTGTCCCCTTTTTCCATCACTGTTGGACTGAACCAAAATGTCTTTTATGGAGCTGGTGGGTACGTACGCAATTACCTTGGAATGTAACACATAATTTTTGAAA
The DNA here is from genome assembly GCA_009831015.1 of Picea engelmannii. Taxonomy (NCBI): domain Eukaryota; kingdom Viridiplantae; phylum Streptophyta; class Pinopsida; order Pinales; family Pinaceae; genus Picea; species Picea engelmannii. Next base: position 326,540 of record ML781571.1, read on the forward strand.
TCCTTTAATGCCTTCACCATAGAATATGCTTGTTTTTCCATTATATCGTATATGATTTCAGCGTCTCGAAGACTTTTGCTAGAAAAGGATATCGGTTGCTCGAAACCTTCTTCATTTTTCTAGAGGAGTACCACGGAAAGTGTGTGTTCGGAGGTGAATGAGAAAATAAGAAAATCCTTTAGATAATCAGGGCTTGCCAGTACAGGTGCCTCGCTTATAACCTTCTTGATGCGTGCAAATAATGCTTTGACTTCTGCTGTCCATTTCACTTCACTGTTCTTCTTTAGCATATCTGTGATAAATTTCACCATTTCAACAAAGTTTGGGATAAATCTCCTCAAAAAAAATATTTTTCCTAAGAATGACTGAATTTCTTTTACATTTCTAGGAATATTTATAGTGTCTATAGCTTCAACCTTGCTAGGGTCAATTTTAATTCTATCTCGAGACACAATATGGCCCAAGAGTTTGCATTCTTGCATGGCAAAGTGAGACTTTTTGGGGTTTAAAGACAAACCAAACCTACGACATTTTTCAAACGTCTGCTTGAGATGTATCAAATGATCTTCGTCAGATTTAGAAAAAACGATTAGATCATCGAGATAGATAACCACGAACTTGTCTCTTTCATCGATGAAAGCAATATCCATAGCACGTTGGAAGGTGGCACTTGCATTCATTAGACCAAAAGGCATCTTATCATACATGAATGTACCCCAAGGGGTAGTGAAGGTTGTTTTTTATTTATCATGTTCATTTACAGCAATTTGATTGTACCCAGAGAACTCGTCGATCATCGACATCCTATTTTCCCCAACTACCTTTTCTAATACGTGATCCATTTTGGGTAGAGGGTAGTTGTCTTTGAGGGAGGACTTATTTAGATTTCTAAAATCAACACACAGTCTAATCTCCCCTCTCTCCTTTCTATCCGGGACCGGGTTTTCTACCCAATCGGAGTATCTTAGTGGTACGATTATTTTTGCGTCCAAGAGCTTTCTAACTTCCCTTTCGACCACGGGTAATAAGATAGGGTTGATTTGTCTAAGTTTTTGTCTAAAGGGTTTGACACCAGGCTTCAGGGGTATCTTGTGTTCGATCACAGTGGTGTCGTAGGTTCTCAGTTCTTCGTAAGACCAAGCGAAAACATCTTTATACCACCCAAGTAAGTCTTTCTACTTGCTTTTCACCTCAAAAGGAAGGTACTTTGATATTTTTACCATCCTAGGCTCCTCTTTGGTCCCTACGTTAGAGTCTTCAACCTCTTCTAGTTGGGGTTGTAGAGTGGATTTTAAGGGCATATCATTCTGATCAAACAGTCTCTCTAAGGGGATTAGTCCCTTCAGAATCTGGTTTTTCTTTAAAACCAACATGCGATGGTTAGTAATTTTTTCTCAGAACTCCTGAGGCTCCTCTCCCTCTTGCATAATCCAGGTATGATCATTTGGTCCTCCTGGTCAATGTGGGTTTCGAAGAAATCACCCACCATTTACAGGAACTTTTTAATCTGTTCGTCATCCTCGAAAACCTGCCAGTGTTGTATGTTGTTTGGTATGGATGGTCTGTGCCTTACCTCTATGTGGTACTTTAATTTGAAAGCGGTGGGGGGTATGAAAGTTGAATCTGCTTTGGCTAGTGAATCATCTTGCTGGTTTTCGGCCCGTGGGATGAAATGAACCTTTACCGATGAAAAGAAATTTTCCATAAGATCCCAGGTGCAATTTCGATAAGATCTCAATCTTGGGTGTTTGGCCTAGTATTGTCGATTTATCTATTTCACTATCAACTCTGCGTCTCCATAAACTTCCAGGTTCTTTATGTTCAACTTCCTAGCAACTTCCAACCCTAAGACTAAGGCTTCATACTCACATACATTATTGGTGTAGTCTATATCCCACTGAAGCCTGTAAGAGAAAGGGATAACAAATTCATTTTTAGGTGCCACAAAAAGTACTCCTGCACCCACTCCTTCACATGATAGGGCACTTTTAAAAAACATTTTCCAAATCCCAGTGCTATGCATATTTTCATATGTCTTTCCTGATTCATTATTTTCTAATTAATTCTCTTCTGCACAACTATTTACATCATCATCAAAAGATAGAATACCATTTCCTAGATCTTGATCAACAATATAAACAGGATAATTGTTAGGATTCTTAGGGTCGCTCATTGTGTAGGCTAGCCTTGTTTCCCTGTAAAGCCAAGTAAGTTGTCCACCAAACACAGGAATCATGGTGTAGGTCATGTCTAGTTGAAGAGACCCACCAAGTTTGGCTCCCCATGACCTAGATAGTAGTAAGCCATACTTCGGGGGTATATCGGCAATAACTACATCCATCAGGACACTTTTCATCGGGACTTGCGCAAGAGTGACTACTAAATCTTTTATCATACCCATGCACTTAACTCTTCTTGAATCGAAAGAGTAGAGATCTCCATAAGGCCTAGTGATCTCGAGGCCTAGTCTATCCATAATAATTTTGGGCATCACATTATGTGAGGCCCTAGAGTCTAGCATGCAGTTATGCAATAGTCGATCACGCACATTCAAGGTGATATAGAAAGGAGCGACGGTGTCTCTGGCACCCTCGAAATGTGGACCAAAAGTGATATTGGGATTATCATCTTCCAAGTTTATCCTGTCAAAGTGACTTTCTAGATCCGAAAAACCTATCACTTTAGTCATCTTCTTTCAATATACAAGATTCTTTGCTAATTCCACCAGAGGGATTGGTATTTTTATCTTATTTAACTCATTTTCGAGGCTAAACCCTCCACTACCTTTGTCCATTTCTTTGGTTGAAACTTCAGACTCCTTCTTTTCTAATTTATTTGTTTGTGTTGATTTATCACCCGTGATTTTATCTACCGGTGTATGTGTTTCGACTGTCTTGGTTTCCTTTTTTGGGTCTCAACCTTCTTTACTTTGGGATCTAGCGAGTCTACCCCTTTCATTTTTCTATTAGACGTCTTGATCTCTTTTGGGGTGGGCTTGTATACTTCACCTCTAGGGATGATTTTCTTGGGTTGAGGAGTCAATGCAGGTTTTTTTTTAGACCTCACGTTATACCTAGGTTGGACCTTATCCATTATAGAATCAATTATTTCTTGATAGACAGAAACATCGGTGTTGTTTATGTCCTCATCTTTATTTGACGATTGTTGAGTGTTCAAGGACTTCTCATAATCTTCTTTAGTTAAGTAAGGTTTTGTGCAGTCATCACCCAAATTTGTCACATCTTCATCCAAATCTTTGAAATCTTGCAGGTCATTTCCTCCTATAAAATTTTCATTTTTTAAAGGAGTTTAAATTTTTTGATCTTCATTTTTTATCTGTCTTTGTTGATTTTGAGGATTAGGGTTTCTTCTAAATTCTCTTTTAATGAAAGGATCGGCCTTGGATTGATCTAGCTCCATTCTGGAAATATTATTTGATAACTCTTTAATTATCCTAGCCATATCATCCATTTTGTCATCTGAGGATCTATTAGACCCTGAGGGTCCTGCTTGTTCCCTAAAACATTTAGTTTCTCGGTTCCCCGTTTCTACTTTTGTTTTCAATTTGCCAGAAGCCATCATGTTGGATTCGATTTCCACAGCATCATCCTGCATTCGGGTTAGGGTAGCCCCCCTCCTTTATCTCAAAAGAAGTGTGAAATCTGGTTCGAAGGCTCCCACAAAGGTTACCTTGGCTGCAGGTTGGGATGGTTTAACTTCGACCAGGATCTTATTATATAACTTGTTAAATCTTTGAATGAATTCCATAATAGTTTCCAAAGTCTTTTTCTTTAAAGAGCCAAACTCTGTCAAATAATACAAATGGTCTTTCCTTTCGCCCCATTGCCTAAGAAAGAAGTATTCTAGGGAATCATAGGATAATATTGATCCTGTGGGTAGACTTCAAAACCAGGTTCGTACCTATCCTTCGAAAGTCTGAACAAACTACCTTAAATATATGTCTTCGTGTTCGAGACTTAGGATATCGGTGAACTGATCAAAGAAGTTTATATGTTCAGTTGCAGTCAAGTCCCCTTCCCCTGTAAATTTAGGTAAGTTTTTTATGTAGTTTTCAGGAAGGTCATGGAGAGGGACGGGCAAGACCAAAGGCGCATATCTCGCAGCTACTTTAGCGAAAACTCTGGGAGGTAGGGGAGGCCCTTGGCCCCCCACTCCTCCTTATATTGTTGCTCCACCTCCCCCTCCTAAAACCCCTCCACCTCCTCCTCCGGCAGCCACCATTGGTACTACTGGATAGGAAAACAGTGTGTTATATAGAGGGTTCTAGAAGACTAAAAGCGAATTTCTAGCTTCTTCGAGAGATGAGAAAACCGAAGATGGGTGAAAAGAGATGCGAGGACTTGACTCCTCGGATTTGCAAGAGATATAATCAGGGGAACCCGTGGGTGTGGAATCTGAGTATATGGTATACTCTTCGAGACTTGGTGAGGTCGTGAAATTTAACTGAAGAGTCGGTGGGATATCGATCTCTGATAAATTCACTGCGGGGTTTTTACCTTTGTGTACACCAAAGGTTGTCGGATGGATTTCAATTTTAACCTCAGAGAGAGTTAAAGTTGGGTTGATGGTTTCAGGGAGGGGATCATGTGAAGTTGAAGGTTCAAAGGAACTCTTGGTATTGGGTTGTGGGTACTTAAGCTGGTAGACTGCAGTGGTTGGCTTAAGGGAACCTCTAGTTTTCAGTATTTTTTCGGGCTTGGAAATGGGCATGGTCTGTTTACCCTCCAGGTTTTGTCTAGTATTCCTTCAACCAGATGCCATCTTATTTAAATGTGGATTCACCAAGTGAAATATAATAAAAGCATTTAGAAGGTGTTCACTCTTTGTTCACTATCAAAGGGAGAAACTTGCAAAAATGTTGTTCTTCCCAGGGAAAAGGTTTTGTAACTTCGTCCTCGACAACGGTGCCAGAAAGATGTTGTTCCAGAGTCCGTACTTAAGGCTTAGAAAGTACAGTGTCTAGGCATCCAAAAGTGATTAAAGGATTAAAAAAAAGGGGGAAGAATCAACCTTCGGGAAAGGAAGCTAAGGTTGATTTCTAGGTTGTCGCTGTCTCGCTTCCAATTGTTCCTGGATGCTTATATCTTGTTCAATTGAGTCCCATGAACGTTCAATTTCTACCTGGGTGGTGGAATTTTTAAGTATGGTATCGAAAAGGTTCAAAGTGATACGGGTTTGGTCTGAAAATATGGGTTCAATATTAGGTTGTCTTGCAATGGGGACAGTCATAGAGGAATAGGAAAATTAAAGGAGAGTTCAAGGTTTTTGATGCTGTATCATTTTGATCATATAAAAGAGAACTTTTGAATCCGATATTGAAGATAAAGTGCAAACCAAAGGCCTTTTCCCGTAACTAAGTTATCATTTAAATAAATGGTGTGTGAAATGTGAGAAAAACATTAAGCTGTCTATAATGCGAGGCTCCTATCAAGGGAGAATCTCACCCTGTAAACAGAAGAAGAAATCTGACGAAGCATAAAATATGAAGATATAAAGAATTCATAGGTCATGTACCTGCTAATAGCTGATACAGAGGAAAAGTTGTAAACGATATAGATGACTAAAAATTGATCACCATGGTAGAGGTTTTACTAAATTGCAATGAAACATTCATCAGACATATATATGTGAACTGAAATTGAATATGAAATCATAGAGGAAACAAACTCATAACACAGTCTTGACGGAATCAGGAGTCTTTGGATTGCTTTGTATTAATTTTCAAAAGGAGAGAGTCTCTATTACATTCAACCAAAAAGGTCCAGCCACTTTTCTTTCTTCTAATTTCATATTTATACAAACTTCTACATTCTAGAATCTCAATCATTCCAGGAGTTTTTTCAGTTATAAAAAGGAGATTTATGCGTTTTAATTCTTTGTCTTTGTCCTCTTTCGGGCAGATGGAGCACCTTCCTTTATTTAAACTTTGGGTTCTAAAAACAGAACAGGTAGACACATGTCATTATTTGGTACCCGAAAACTGCTCCTTCGCCTACTGTGTGCAAGTGATGCACCTCTCCACCAACTGGGTTATCAACCTAGAAGGTTCCGCTTGGTTGTTTTCCTCGAAGGTGTAACAATCCTTTGCTAACTGTGGCAACCTTCCTCCTACTTGTTGATCTTTAGTGGTGATAGAACATAATAGTACACTTGGCTTTATTAGCCACTTATCCACTTGGACTATATCTGTCTAGGTTACCTATGTTATTTCAGCCTGCTCTCTTTCCTCATTCTCCTTGATGTTGAGCAGGTGCTTGGCTATATCCACCTGGCCCAGTGTCCTGGTGCTGCTTTCACTATCAAGACCCAACAAACTTTCATTTATCACCCCGAGAGTTTCTTCACAAAATTTTCTTACCTCTTTAGCTCGTTCTCTTCTCTCTAATATATTTCATTCCTATGCCTTCAGTAAGATGTTACCTCTGGTCTGCTCTGGGATGGAGAGCTTGGAACTACTTCCCATTTCCTTTTTCATCGTGGCTATAACAGCCTCTTGGAAAATGACCCAAGCCGCCCCAGCTTATTTTTCTCTCAAGGAGATGTCTTCCAACACTTGATCAATGATTTCACAGAGGTTTTTAATGGTCTCTACTTTAGCAAGTAAATCTTGTTGAGCTGCCGACACTCTTTTTCAAATTTCTATGGCTTGGGATTGGAATATCCCGATATCTATCACCTGGATTTCGATGAAATTTAATTTGGCCTGTAATTTCCCTATCAATTCATCTTGCTTGTAACAACCCTCCTAGCTAAGGATGACTACTCAGTCAACTGGTGAATTTTTTTTTCTTTTTGTTACAGTGTGTGCGCGTGTGCAGAAGAGACATCCCCCTAGACTCTATGTCAACCTTGAACCAACAGGACGCAAGTAAGACGGTCACAATCCAGACGACCCGACATGGCATAACTACGACAAGAAGCAATGCCCCGAACAGGAGGCGGTCAACAAAGGCTACAGGCAGAGACAGACACCAGGGTTAGGTACAATACTGTCACCGACTCGAAAAATCCGTCAGTAGAGTCGCAGTAGTGGAACTGTGCCTTTAAACAGCCCGAGACTACTGATACGGCTCAGAAGGTGTCGCAAGAGTGGAACTGTGCCTTTAAACAGCCCGAGACTCTTGATACGGCACCGGATTCCTTTCCACCGGATTACGCACA
>ML781571.1:338525-355153 GCA_009831015.1 Picea engelmannii
AAAACATCACATCAAATCAACATCATAATAACAAATCAACCCAAAAGCACACTCCCTGACTCAGTCCGGAGTCCAAGGGGGTCTACCGATGCCTCCGCATCCTCAAGGTCAAAACCTGCACACTCAATAAGCTGAGTCAATAGAACCTGTCTATATGCATAGGAACACATCATATCCTCTGTCAATCACATCATAATCATATACAAAAGGTCTAACATCAAAAAGGGTCCAGATCACTTGCGAGCAAGTGTCCTCAAAGAATAAGTGATCTCAGTGCGCCAGAGCGGGATGTTACATTGCTGGCTTATCTGTCATTGGCTAGTCTGGGCCGCCTGCTATGTTTGTTCGAGATCGGATTTGAGCCGTTTGATTCCCTTTTGATCAGCTGCTCTAGCTTGTTCTATACCTGTGTTCACCTGATCTCTGGAAGCTACCTCTGTTGTAGCTAGCTTAGTCTCCAAAGTTTTGATCAAGCAGTTTTTCCGCTTCAACTGTTCTTTTAGGGACTCAACAGAATATTGGTTGGATGTAGCAAAAGCCCCCAATGTCCCTGTTATCTGAGTTGAAAATTCCTCTTTTTTCATGGCTCTCCCATCAGCAAGGATTTTAAATTTCTTGGCTACCGTGCCTGCTTCTTGATAAATTTTTTGTTTCACAATGACCTTTCTCTTCTTATCGAATAAAAATTCATTCGGAGACAACTCTTCCACAGTTATGGGCATTAGTTCTTCGCCAAAAATCCATCCTGCATCTGGGATCCCCTTTGTGGACTGTAGGGGAGTAACAGAAACGATGGGGCTATCAATCTGCTTGGATGATTTCCTCAGGGTAACAACCAAGGCTGGCTTGCTTGGAGGGTTGGGGATCTTGGCTTCCTGTTTTGGGCCCCCGGTTTGCTTCTTCTTTTCCTGGTGTTCCTCTTGGTCAGGTCCTGAATCTTTGGAGCCCTTGGCTTCCATTGGCTATACATCTACAGTTGGCGGGTTCTTACCCTGTAAGACTGGGGGAAGACAGCTCCACCGGTGTTCCTGAAATTTGAAGAAATCAACCATCTCCTCGGGCGACAGGGTTTGAATCTGACTTAGGACCTCGGCATAGGATCTCTCCCCTTGAAAGATGTCATCATGAGGTGAATGCTCATGTTCATACCTTTTAAGGCCATAACTCGCCATGTGATTACCCACAATCCTATGTGGGTCGTACTTCTTGAACTCAATGTGGACCAATTTAATATCCTTCAAAGCCGCTACCTCGGCTTTTGCGCATCCAAAATCTAATAAAGAATATGTATTCAAATGAATGGGGAAGGGCGTCCATACCTTCTTTGAAAATCCTTTAATCTCTTTTCTTATGCCACCAATCACAGATTGCCTAGTGATTTCACGACAAACCAGCCTTTCCAGTATGAATAATGGTAGAGCATAGGGGGGAACAGAGGTGCCAAAAACCCTGATGTATGAAAATTCTACCTCTACATACTAGTCGACCACGTTGCTCAAGTTCGTGGTGATGCTATATGATATCCTGGGTGGTGGGTCGCCGAATATAGAGACATGCATTGGTACCATTACCCAATTGAAAATTTTGTATATGAATTATGTGGCCTTATCTTCCAAAAGTTTTGAGTGGTAGACATGGATAGGCTCAGCCTCAGATGGAGTCCAGCTCCAGCTCATTAGAGGGAAAGGCATCATGAAACAAACAACATCCATGATGTAGGCAGACATAAAAAATGAAGCGGCCTTCCCACTCGCCCTCTACATTCGATATTCTGTAATCCAACTGGTTAAACTGTCTGACAACAATTTGGCCCAGTCGAAGGAACAACCTTCAGGGAATGTATGAATCAGAGGCACCCACAAGAGAAAAAAATGTGTGGTGTCCTCCTTCACATACAACCTACAGGTCATCATTGCCATATATTTGAATTGCAGTTCCAAGGAAGAGATTGAATAAACTCTGTTATCGTCTTCCCTGAACTTTGCAGGGTGTGAGACCCAATCCTTGATTAGATCAGACAAGTTTTTGTCATATTGCTCTCATTCTTTCCTCTTAAAGCCTTCCAGAAACTCGGCATTGTGTGAGAATTTTGGTGTGGGTGACAATTGGTACATCACCTGCAAATGTTCTGGTTTGAAGGTCCCAATGGTTACCTTCTACTCGTTGATAATAGTTCTGGTCAGGATATCCACATGATCTAGTGCCCATCGAATCATATCATAATAGGGAAGGAGTCGTGGCCTGGCTGCTATCTTATGCATCTCTGCTTGAACGATGATTTTGTATTTGGTGGCCAAATCATCCTACTCATTATCGCTGGAATCATCTGAACATTTCACCAATTCAGACTGAAGAACCTCAGATACGTATGACCAAGTTCTAACAAAATCAATACTTCGGGGTGAAGTATCGGAAATAGTATCTGAGCCTTGCCCTGAACTCTCAGCAATCACCTTGGACGCTTTTCATGGAGCCATGATAGAGGACTCTGAATTAGCTCTACTATAGTAAAAATGTGGATACATATAGAAATTAGCCTGATGAGAAAAGCTTCTTTATGCAAGATAGAAATGAAATTTGAAACAATGAGAGAAAAAACTCTATATCTCAACCATTTAAAACCTCAACGTCCTTATGAACAGAATGGTCAAATCATTTTTAGAGAAATATTTAGCAATAAAAACAATATCTTTACCTGTCACTTCACCTCATTTCAAATAAATGCCATAAATTTTGACGGGTCGTAACATAAGTTAGCGCAAAAAACATTTAAATTTAACCCGTAGACAGTGCATGTTACTATTTGTATTAATGCACTGATTAATCTGGCTTAGCTTCTTTAATTAGGTTTTCTTTAAACTTTAATCACCCTTTTCGACGTTCGCCATATTGAGAGATTTCACTCCTATCCTTCAAGCCCCCAAAACCTGAGATCGCGATGACGCGATCTAGTTAAGAAAAAACGTGATCCGGATTAAGTATTTAATTAATCAGTGTTTAATTAATATCATGATTTCGTGACTCGGGGCTACAAAGGTATAGTTTCTTGGAAGAGTGAATGTTGAGTCACGAAACCCCGACATTGTTTAACTACGGTTTAAAATGATTTACCCCTGACACTAATCCGGGTGACTTTTGAAACTATCTTGCAACGTCGCCTATCGGAGTTGTGACGGTAAGATTTTTGGGGAGAGAGATCGCCGAGACACGAAATCCCGACAACGCTTAACTAAGGTTTAAGGAACTTTACTCTCGACGCTAACCTGGGTAATCTTTCAAGGTTGTTTCGTGACTTCGCACATTGGGGCTTGGAAACTGTGTGATTTTTAACTCCCGAAGCGCGATATCCCAAGGTATATAAAAGTGAAAAATCTCTTTTAACGGTTAAATGGAAATGTCTTAGGAGTACAACGGCCATCACCACTTCACATATCAAGACTAATGAGATTTTCAATGGGTAAAGGTCATGAAGTAAAAGACAACTTAAAGGCCAACCTTTGATTTTAAGAATTACATTTAAACCAGTTGAGAAAGGAGGCTCCAACATATTGACTGGATTATGATTCTGATTACAAATATGAACATTTGCAAAAAAAATTCAAAATAAAACCCTACTTTGATGGCACCCATATTTCAACAGTTGTTTAATCGACAATATGTATGAATGGTGTATGTGGCAACACATAGATGAGAATTAATCAAACTATTTGATCAAACTATTCATTTGCTATGTTGGTTTTATATTAGATTAGATTCACTCTATTTCTATGATGAATTATATGGATAAAATATTTTTAATAAGAAGAGTTTGAATGGGTATACTTAAAAGAGTTTATATATGGGTTTTTTTTGCGGGAACTTATAGGGTGGAATTCTCTGGAACATTTGTTAATTTATTGAACTCCAGGAAATAAAAGAGAAAATAACTACAGAGTTTTTATTTTGCAGGCCTAGAATTGTTCTCATTTATTGATGATTGATGGGATGATAAGATTGTATGCAAAACGAACATTTGTCATTTTCATGTGCCATCCATGATTTCACTTTATGTAAAGTATAAAACCCTTAATTTTTCCCAAAATCATTTTATTATTCGCATGTTTTGTTCTTAAATAAAATGTGATTGAATGGAATTTATCTAATTTGGAAATACTGATAAAAGGAAATTTTAAATAAGAACAATGAGCAGTATTGATGAAATCTACAGTTAAGTGAAGATGATTATATGATTATAAAAGTTTATCTTGGATTAAGATTTGATCTTATTTAGAACAATAACCATTGTTTCCATTTCATGCATTCCACTTTTCATTCATTACAAACCTAATCATGTCCCATATATCATTAAATATCCATGTTCTAAATTATGAAAGTTTTATATTAAAGTCAGTAGAAAGATTATGATTGATACATGTAGAGTAATGGATTTATTGCATGCATGATAGTGTGTGGACTGATAAGAGACAATGTTTTAAATTTATCTTCAGGTAAAGTAATTTGATGGTTGATTAGTCTTTCTTGTTTCATATACTAATCTAATTGTTTTTTAGATAATGGTTTTCTTCATCAAAGGAAGCCACGACAAGGGTTGAGGCAGAGGTAGAAACATTTTTTTGCAGAGAGGTAACAGGGGACCAAGATTCTCCATACATTTTGATGTTGATCCCCAAAAGTTGAATCAGTTGTTTCAAGTCAGTTTATTTAAATTAGTGGGACAAGGAGTGTTTTAGCCACATCCTCAACCAGAAAGTCCAAACTCACCCAAGTTTTTCTAATGTTCATGTTCCATCTCATGTGTCCCACCAGCTAGAGGTTCCTATCAATGATGGTTGGTAGGATATTATTCATCCTCATGTATTCCATCATGATGGCTAGCCCATAATTTCATTTACATTACCTCCTCACCTCTACCCAACTAACATACCCAGTATATTTCCCACATTGCATCCCTTGTCCAATATTCACATGCAAGAAAGAAACTGAAAATAGCCATCCCTGAGCTTAAGTCAAACAAATAAAAAAAATTGGTCACTCTTTCTAATTCATCTTATGATTCCTCTCAGTTAGTCACTTCCCATCCTTTCAAAGATTATAAAAACTCTCGATCCTTCAATGACGTTCACCCCCAATCAGCCACACTCTGAAAAGGAAAACTCAACAAATAAAGAAAAAAAGGTAGCAAGCAGTGAGAAGAAGAAGATTGTTTCTCATGGTAAATATGGTTTTTAATAATTTTGTAGCATCCTCTACTACTGATCACACTTATTTTGAATTATTCTTTGAGGACACTTGCATGCAAGTGATCTAGCTATAGTACATTTTGATTTCATTTTGATTATGAGTTATATATGATGATGATGATGTAGTGTGACATATTTTTATTTTGATGTATATGTGTTGGAAGATATTATCGATGAGCTCTCCTAAGTGTGTAGGACACATGATAGGTTATGGATGTTGATGGAATCATTGGACTTCCTTAAACTCTGGATTGAGTCAGGGAGTGGATTGTATTTGTTTGAGTATTTCATTTTATGCACATGTGACATATGATTAATTACAGTATGATTTACGTATATGGATTATTGACATTGGTTTTGTCATTGGATGTAGGCTTAACAATGATTAATAATCTGACTCACATAAGGATTAAAGGGGCCATGCACAGAAATCATACATTTGAGGGAGAGGTGTGGCAACGTCCATGTCACGACCTACTAGCACTCATGTCATGGCATGAAATGTAGGTTAACAATTACCTAGTTTGAGAGGTCCACAATGTCATGAGAGAGGACTGAGACAGTTTCTCATGAATATTTATAAGGGGTGCACAATAAAGAGAAATCCTTATTCCTTAGAATCCCTTAGTCTCTCACAAGGTCGACCGAATGGAGTGTTGACTCCAAGGGTCGGACAAACTGTAATGACCCCGATCATTACGACTACAAGCGAAGCAGAAATCACATTTTTTTTTTTTGTTTTAGATAGGAAGGAAACAACGAAAAATAGTTGAACCAACCTGACGACGAACACAATCACGTAGATCCGGAAAAAAACAACTACAACTCCACGCACTATCACAAAGATAAACTGGGTGAAACATGCGTAAATCAACAGATGGAAACGACTACTCGCCTGACACAAACATGACAATGCCTACAAGCCTAAGGACAACATCCATGATCCTGACACAATGGCCTCGACGAATAGTCACTAGAACCACTATGGTGCACAAACCCAATGCATGAATGCGTTACAACCCAAGCACCAACAAAAACCACAATGAACAACACCCACAATGGGAAGCACAAACTCCAGCCAAGTTATCATTTGTCTCTATCCATTAGGGCGCACAATGATCCCCTCATCATGAATCATTTCATCGCCAGGTGATAGACGTGACAACCACTGTGGCACAACAACATAATTGGACCCTCAACACCAGCTAAATTCAATGCGTTAGGAGCTCAAAGGACTATCTAAACACCTGATGACTAACCCTGGCACCCAAATCGACAAGTCGACAAGATGACTATGACATTCATACAACGGAATAATTTCCTTGTGCAGCGAAATCAATATGTACATTAATGAAAGGACATTTTTAGACATAGAAGAAATTCCCCCTCGAGAATCCATTCTACAAGAAGACTTTATTATTTAATTAAGATTTTAATTACATAAAGGTCTCACTACCCTTGTCATTTACTAACATGAAGTTCCTTGTAGCCTAAGTTAACTCCCTCAACCCGATCATTACCCCGCCCAAACATATAAGCCTTAGATCAAGATAGTTGACATACCCACAATGTTGTTTATCAAAACTAGGTTTAACCATGACCACACAGTCTAACTGTAATATATGTCTAAGATTAGTTGGATGGATAACATTTCTCTTGCGGTCTAAAAAAATCCACAAGCTATCTAATAAATGAATGATGTAGATGTCTAAGATCAATAAGATTTCCTCATCAAGAATAATCGCTCATAAAAAGGTTGTTCATTATAAACTAAAATATTGTTGCCTTCTTATTATACAAAATACCTATAATAAAATGTTGTCAATATATTTATAATAATTGTCACCCTAATAATTATAATAATTATTATAATAATAAATGTTGTCAATATAATTATAATAATTGTCACGCTAATGTTGTCAATTATAATAATTACCATTACAAGTAAATCGCCATTCCTAATATTAAACATCACAGGATTCAAGCCAAAAATTCAAAAGATAGAACGTTAGCCAACACCGAAAATAAACTCAATTTTGAAAGTGCTAGCATCAAATCTTTTGTTTCAGGTGACAATTTTGTTTTTATTAGCATTTTACAGTTATTTTTCGACGTGTACAAATGTTAACCACGTAGATAAATTAGTGCATCTGTATCACAAATTCTAAGATCCCATTTTAACCAGCCCACAACATTATCCATGGTTTTCTAAATCCAATACATCTCTGACACACATTATATATATCCGGACTATCAAGGAGTAACTCGCTATCATTATTATATTTGTAGGGTATATTAAAGCTATGTGTTACACCGCTATCCTAAATAACATAGATATCAATTATTAAATCGATGTCATCATATTCAACACAGATATAAATTCCAAAGAAAGAAAAACACAATCACACTAAAATCGTTGCCAGAAAATTAATTTAGCAGTTCACAAGATATGTTGTCAAGGAAATCTCTGTCATGAAGAACACAACATACCCAATCACTGCATATATAAATTCTCTGCATATAAAATCACCGTCTACAAAGGAAAACTAACAAAGATATTAACACAATGATATGTATAATAACGATTTTTTTGTCTAAGATATAATGCTGCCTAAAGTTACAACTGAAAAATTGGTTCAACCAATCATTGAAATTGCTCATCAATTAATCAAGGTAATTTCGTTCAGAATAAACTTGTTGTCTGTCAAGATCTTTAAGGGGAAAACACGGAGTTAAATTTGTGGTTCATCAATGCAGGTACAACAACAAATTATAACTAAACCAAGGATTGACAACGGATCATAAAACTACACAACATTAATTCAAATACGATTATACAGCCTCCATGTATATACAACAACGAAGAGTCAATGCGGAAGGAATAAAGATCATAGTGGTAAGTAGGTAAGTATGGATATCATGGTACAATTCATAGGTGTGTTACAAATGCTATTTCAAATGCTAGATCTAGTGTTATTGGTTTCATTCACCTTATTCGCTTAATTGCATTTTAATGTTATTTACTGTGTTCGCTACTTCAATGGATAGTAGTATAATATTCCAAATCAATCGTAGGAGTAATATGACATTAACATGTGTATTAACCATAAGGATCAAAGTAAAATCCCAACCAGAATGTTGCGTGGAAACTGGTGGAAGGCAGTGTAAAATTCCAAACCAAACATGGGGAGACTCCTGTCAAAAAAAGAGTAAAAATTCATCCCAATTTTTTTTACAGTCAACATTAAAACTGTCCCAATGCAGTCAAAAGGAGAAGGGTAATCGCTGATCTTACAGAGGGTAAATCACAAACAAGTAAAATGGTAAATCGCTGACATAATAAAATGGTAAAACGTGGAATTGATGTAAAAACGCAGAGAGAATTAAGTT
Organism: Picea engelmannii; assembly: GCA_009831015.1. NCBI lineage: Eukaryota > Viridiplantae > Streptophyta > Pinopsida > Pinales > Pinaceae > Picea > Picea engelmannii. The sequence continues at coordinate 347,156 of ML781571.1, forward strand.
GTTCATGGAGAGGAATGATAAACAAAATGTAGAATTACTCAATCACAAGAAGGCGCAAGAAAATAAATCAACCAAGAACAATCAACAGGGGTAGACAGCTGGGAAAAAACACCCTTCGCTCATCATCCACACATAGAAAAGTAGGGCATTAGAATCAGACCGTCGATTCGACTCATGGCCGACTTCTCAGGCGTGGAATGATGATCTAGGGATGGGGACAAAAGATAAGGCATACTATCTTCATAATAATCAATAAAACAAGACATAACAGTCATAGCAATCAGGGGTCGGGTTGCCAAGGTAATCAATTCAATGCAGCGAGCGTAAAGCTATGATGACTTAAGTTCTCGATTAAAAATGATGAGTAAAAAACATTTCTTTACACAATAGAAGTACATTAATGAAAGTGCAATATCAATATTAATCTATCATTCAAAATAAAAGCATGTTTCCATAGACCAAGGTGACAACTCTGAGTCGTGGTCCCACACGTGCTTCGTCTAGTTCCCGCTTGTCGACTGATGTGACTTCACCGGTACCTCCCAGCCAATGCTAGGGGTACTATTCTCCCCCCTGAGCCCCTCAAGATGCAAAGGGGCCATGCACACTAAACCAAAGAACAACTAGCACCCATCTCTCCTCGCAAGGTCGAGCTACCACTCGTTCCCCGAGCTGGGTATCCCAATTCCCACAAGATAAGTCAGTCAAGACAAAAATTCTGCAGCGTAACATTATGCATCAAAGGAGAGATACATAGTCCTCCTCCTCCATCCTTTTTATAGAGTTTCTAAGTGATTTTTTTCCCAAATTCCCATTTAGTTTATTTTTCGTTAATTTAATTCAGAAAAATATCCCCCTTACACATGTCACCCATCCCCCCTAGTTGCACCAGAAATTAATTTCATTAATTATTTAATTACTCATATTTCCCTCGCCCACCTAAAAGAATTCCTAAAATTTCTCCTTAGTGTCCCTATATTCCCTTACGCATTTTAAATGACTTACGCCCTTACTAAATTCCTAGTTGAGTTCATATTTAGAAAGTTCTTAAAGACAAGATTCTTTACTAAGTTAGTCATTTTGTTTTTTAATTATGTTTCCCTTTTTCTTTATGTTTCCCCTTTTTCCCTTAGTTTCCTATTTCTTTTAAGTTTCCCTATTTTCCCTTTTTATCTAATACTCAAATTAGCAAGTGTAGAAAAATCACCTTTTACCCATTTTTCTTTTTAATTAATAAATTTTAATTAGCATATGTAGAAAAACAATCAATTCCCTTTTAAAATTTTAATCCCTCAATATCATTTGATTTTAATAAATTAATTGAATTGCTTACCCCCTTCTCATTGCATGTTTAATTATGATTATAATATTTTTTTACCACAAGTATCACTTAGACCTATATTTTAATTTCCTAGGTTGGGCGACATTTTTATTAGGGAATTTTTTTTTAAATCTTATTTGACACATCATTAGTTCTAAGGCTTTCTAGGTTTATTCACTTACTAGTTAAAATACGACGTGCCCTTCAGGATGCACTACGTGCTCCAAGGGTGCCACTTGCCACTTTATGTTTTCCTTGCACGACGTGCCCTTCAGGATGCACTACGTGCTCGAAGGGTGCCACTCACCTTTTTCTATTTTCCTTATGCGACGTGCCCTTCAATATGCACTACGTGCTCCAAGGGTGCCACTCGCTTCTTGAATAACTTGGTAGACATCAAAAACCCTTGGATTCAATACTCCACCAGGTGATATTGTGTGAGACTAAGGGCTTCTAAGGAATAAATACCCTACCTTATTGCGCGCCCCTTAGAATCATCGTGAGCAATTGTCCTAGTATGCCCTTGCGGCATCGTGGGTCTTCTAGAACTAGGTAACCATTAACCTATGGTTCGAACCATGGAGGGAGTGCTAGTAGGTTGTGGCAGGGATATTGTCCACACCTCTCCCTCAACGTCTTTGGTTGTCGTACATGACCCCTCTACTCCACATGTGAGTCTGGTCAGCAAGCTACCGTCAGCCTGCATCATAAACGAATCATGTCAGAAATAAAATCAATCATCATAACATCTAATCATATGTGCATATGTCATATCAACAATAATCAAAACCCAATAGTCCACTCCATGACTCGATCTGTAGTCCAAGGGGTTTCATCGATGCCTCTGCATCCTCAAGGTCCAAAGTCCTGCACACTCAGGAGAACCCCATCAATAGCACCTTTCTATGTAAAAACACAAAATAACATGTCATCATATCCATAATGCCTCGTAATCATAATCAAATGCCCAATAGTATAATAATATCGATCACTTGCAAGAAAGTGTCCTCAAAGAATAAGTTTGCTCAGTGTGTGCAAGAGAAGGATGTTACATACACCCCCTCTTTGTCTAAACTTTATCTAGAAGTTTCACAGTATATACGTGTTGAAATAATGTGTATCACAGTATCATAAATCTATATCAAACAAAATGGAAACTGTTGGCGCATATCATATGCATCCTCCCAAGTTTCCGAGTGTGGACTATAGTTGTCCCACTAGACCTTGACCTGATATACTGTTCGACGTCATAAATGTTGAATGCGATGGTCTGGGATGTGGATTGGCTCAGTCGTGAGCGCACCCTCAACTGATACCTGCAAGGTAATCATGTCAAAACATCTGTAGGATCACTAACATAATGTCTCAAACAGAGATGAAAAAGACATCGTGCATACGCCTCAAGGAATCAGGAAAGGCTAGTCAATAGGCCACAAGCCTCTCTTTTCCACAATCTTGTAGGAACCCATTAACCTAACAGATATTTTAGCACCCCTTTTCAAACTTAATCAAACTCTTATTCAGTTTCACCTGCAAGAATTCTCGATCGCCACATCGTAACTACGATCGACACGATGTGCATCAACATAAATCCTCGACCGATCATGCGCCTCCTTGATCCCTTGTCATAAATTTTGCATTTAATATTCCATTTCTTAGATCACTTATGGTCCCACCAGGACCCTATCCTCAAGCCGATCCCAACTCAAGGTGTCTGACATAGTCGCCTCTAAAGAAAATCGAAAGGCACCATATTAATGGTGCTTTGATAACTGTCGGTATACACAACTTATACCAGTGGAAAGAACTCTACCCAACACTTATGTTGTTCCAACGTACACACACAACATGTCCCCCAAGATTTGGTTTGTTCATTCGGTATACCCGTTTGTCTTCGAGTGATATGCGGTACTAAAGTTAAGTTACGTTCCCAAGTCCTATTGGAAATTAGTCCAAAATCGTCTTGTAAATACTGAGCCTCTATCAGACATAATCCCCTTAGGCACGCCATTCCCTCACAATCACACTGATGAAAACTCTAGCTATGACAGGTGCCTGATACGTCATATGCATAGGAATAAAATGAACACTCTTCGTCATAGTGTCGACTACCACAAAAATTGAGTCATGTTTCCTTGTCATCAGTGGAAATCCAACAATGAACTCCATTGAAATGACCTCCCATTTCAATTCTGAAATAGCGTGTGGTTGTAGTAGTCCTATTGGATGTCTAGGTTCAGCCTTCACCTGCTGACATTCTAGACATTTGACCACATAGCTGACTATGTCTGCCTTTAATCCCTTCCAGAAGAATAAGGGTTTTAAGGTCTGTCCTCATCTTCGTGACTCCAAGATGAGCCATGTACACTGCTCTATGAGTCTCATTGAGGATCAAACTCCTCAACTCGTTGTTTGGTGGTACGTAAATTCGGTTTTTAAATCTCAAAAAACCATCATCGTCAAATGTAAATCCTTCAAATATTGGTACCAACATTGTGTTTTGTCCGATAAAATCCTTTACCTCTTTGTACCAGTCATCGTCGTGCTGTAAAGTTAGAATCTTTTCACATAGATTCATCTGAAGAGGCAACACCGAAAATATGCATGGTCTTCGACTCAATGCATCTACCACTTAGTTCATTGTTCACTTTATGTAAGTAATCTCGAAATCGTACTCGCTAAGCAATTCCGACCAACGTCGTTGTCGCGCGTTTAGGTCTCTTTGTGTAAAGATGTGTTGTAGTCCACAGTGGTCCATTTGTATTTCAAATGTTTATCCAATAAGGTAGTGTCTCCAAAATCTCAAGGAATATACAATGGCTAACAAACTCCAAATCGTGCATCGTATAGTTCTCCTCATGCCTTCTCAATTTCCTCAAGATGTAAGCGATCACCCAACCATCTTGCATCAAGACTCTGCCTAAGCCTTCCTTGGATGCATCAGTGCATACCAAGAAGTATGCGTCCATGTCAGGTACTTTTAGTATTGGTGTTATTGTCAACAACTCCTTGAGCCTCTGAAATTCCTCCGTGCATTTCTCGGTCCAAACAAACTTCTTGTTCTTCTTCTGCAATTTCGTGATCAGATTTTCTATCTTAAAAAATTTCTCGATGACCGTCAATAGTATCCCACTAAACCAATGAAGCTACGCACTTCTAGGACATTCATCAGCGTAGGCCATTCCATAATAGACTTGGCCTTTGCTGGATCCACGACGATACCTTCGCTAGAGATGACATGCCCCAAGTAGTGAATCTTCGATTGATAAAACAATCATTTGAACAATTTTCCATACAATTTGTTCTCTCGTAGACACTATAGTACCAAGCACAAGTTCTTGTCGTGCTCCTCCATCGTCTGAGAGTAAATCAAAATATCATCGATGAATACTTGGAAGAACTTTTCCAAGTACTCGCGGAACACCTCGTTCATTAAACTCATAAATACCCTTGTGGCGTTTGTCAGTCCAAATGGTAACACAGTAAACTTGTAATGTCCAAACCTTGTCTTAAAAGAGGTCTTAGGGACTTCATCCTCCTTGATCCATAATTGGTGATACCCTGATCGCAAATCGATCTTTGAAAACACCGTCACACCCTTAACCTGATTGAACAGATCATCAATCCTTGGCAATGGATATTGATTCTTGATCATTGCCTTGTTCAATTGACGGTAGTCAATGCAGATTCTCCATGACCCATCCTTCTTTTGTATGAAAATAACAGGCACGCCCCACGGTGACACACTTGGACATATAAGTCACAGGTCCAGAAACTCCTTCAGTTGCATTCTCAACTCCTGTAACTCCAGGTTTGACATACAATAAGGCATTCTCACTATTGGTTCAGTCCCTAGTTTTAGGTCTATGGTAAATTCCAATTCCCTCTTCAGGGACATCCCAATTAACTCCTCCAGGAAGACGTCTACAAACTCTCTCACCATAGGAAGGTGTTCTAGACCTTCTGCTACTCCCTTCTCATTTAACCCAAGGATCGCATAAAGCTTACACCCTTTGTGCATGCTCTTTCGTAACTACAAGGAAGAGATGAACCTCAAGGAAACTCCCTGGTTCCCACCTACAATTACGCATCTTTTTCCCTCTTCATCAACCAAACTCAATCGTTTCATCTTACATTTAAGTATCACCTCATGAGATTCCAACTAGTCCATACCAATCATGACATCATAAGATCCTAAGATCATGACGTACAGGTTGGCCCTGGTGACAAAATCTCCCAGTTTAAGGGTACATCCCGTAACCTTCCCTCCAACCTTTTGTTTGGCTCCCGAAGCCATCTCTACGAAGCTAAAATCATCTTGATCGACCTCGTTTACCTTAATTCTCCTTGGCGCTAACCCAACAATGAATTCTTTGTAGCACCAAAATATATCAAAATACTAAGGGTCTGGTCAACGACGACACCTGAAGTTTAGAGCACAGTCGATTGGTGCTCTTCCTGGAAGTTATCCACCACTGCATGAATTTGATGGGCCTTTCCCAAATCTCCCACGGTAGTGGGTCTGGATGATCCAGTTGCTCTAGTCCTCTCCACTAGGAAGTTGTGCTGGTAATGTGGCTCTCCACGTTCCAACACACTTTCTTCGGTCCAGTATCCCTGGTACCTAAAGTAGAAGCTGAATCCTAACATTAATACCCAACATAAACTTGTTGACCTTAATTTTCTTAGTAATTTGGTACGAAGCATACCAAAGCATCTCCAAAAATGGGCCTCGTACTCAGGCACCGTACATCCGCCCTGTCGCAAGGAGTTGAACTCATTGAGTTGATCCTCAATGAATCCCTCCTATAGATACTTTTCTTGAAACCATTCCTCGAACCATTCCCATGAAACGTCTTTGATTGCCACGTTCAAAAGAGATAGGAGCGTCTTCCATCATAGAAGAGCGCTCCCCTTTAGATGAAAGACCGCCATGCAGGCCTTTAAGTTGGAGGTATAGTCACAAAGTGTAAAGAACATCACCACATTCTCCAAACTGTGCCTCGGTGGCTGCGCCATCCGGGGAACCAAATAGCTCAGGAAAAATGACCTTCTCGAGTTTACGGTGAAAGCTAATAGTATTGGTTGGGCACATTGTGGATCCTCAGGGGTACAGGTGCCCTAGCCTCATCTCAGTATAGATGGTGAATCAAGGCCTCTGACCATATCTAGAAGGACCTTGTCAGACCATCATAATCCCTTCAACAATCAAATCCAACCCAAGGACTTGTTCTTCCCCTTGGGGGTTATACTCCAAGGGGGCAGGCACCTCAAGAGGTGTTGCACCTCCTTCCACGGCACCACATCGCGAACCTCTGTGGCGTCTTCTAAACGAGATCACCGAATGTAAACATTTAAGTTTTAAAAGCGGAAGGTTAATAATCAAGGGTTTACTACAGTGGAAATCCTGGTGATCCACAGTCGCAGGGTTGAACCAGCTCTGATACTGTATGTAATGACCCCGATCATTACAACTACAAGTGAAGTAGAAATTACAATTCTTTTTTTGTTTTAGATAGAAAGGAAACAACGACAAATAGTTGAACCCAACAACCTGAAGATGAACACAAGCACGTAGATCAAGCAACAAACAACTACGACTCCACGCACTAGCACAAAGAGCAACTAGGTGAAACATGCGTAAATCAATTGATGGAAATGAATACCCACCTAACACAAATATGAAAACACCTACAAGCATAAGGAAAACATCTTCGATCCCGACACAATGGCCTCGACGACCAGTCACTAGAACCTTTATGGCATGCAAACCCAATGCATGAATGCATTACAACCCAAGCACCAACAACAACCACAATGAACAATGCCCACAACGGGAAGCACAGACTCCAGCCAAGTTATCATTTGCCTCTATCAATTAGGGTGTGCAATGATCCCCTCATCAGGAATCATGTCGTCTCCAGGTGATAGGCATGACAACCACTATGGCGCAACAACATAACTGGACCCTCAACACCATCTAAATTCAATGCGCTAAGAGCTCAAATGACTATCTAAACACCTCATGACTAACCCTAGCACCCAAATCAAAAAGTCAACAAGACGACTACGACATTCGTACAACGCAATAATTTCCTTGTGCAGCGAAATCAATCCGTACATTAATTAAAGGATGTTGTTAGCCATTAAAGAAATTCTCCCTCGAGAATCCATTCTACAATAAGTTCTTATTATTTAATTAAGATTTTAATTACATAAAGGTCTCACTACCCTTGTAATTTACTAACATATACTAATTACCTCCCTCAACCCGATCATTACCCTTGTTCGACAACACAGGTATTCCAACAGAGGATGAACACCTTCAGTAACCACTCACATAACCAGATCAAAGATCAACACACCGATGTTTTCACGTGGTAAAACCCCTACGGGGAAACATCCACGGCCCCAGCCAACATGGCCACTTGGAGCAGTTTATTAATGCAAAGAAAAAGATTACAGAGAGATTTTACAAGAGAGTTTCTCACAATCGATCATCGGCAAATGACCCTCCATGCTCTTTAAGTATATATCATGGACCAATCGGGTGTTAAGCCACGGATCAATGGCCGTTAAGATCGAGGAGAGTATGAACCGTCGGATCACTCTATGTCGGGAACATATCATGACCGTCGGATTGCCTAACTACAAATGCATACTAATTCATACTAAAG
>ML781571.1:359913-411854 GCA_009831015.1 Picea engelmannii
AAAAAAAATACAAACCGAAATAAAATCAAAACTTTGCAAAAATTTAAAAATGCGTATTCAGACTTTATACCTCCGGATTCTGACTGTAATGGTCGTATCTTGGGCAAATGGAAACCTTTTCGAGTGAAACGAAAAGTGTTCCTAAATGAAAAGCATGCTCCGGATGCAATGGAACAGTCCTTTTAGCCCAGAAATGTACGAAAATGCTAGAAAATGGAGATGAGGCAACTCATCTTCATGATCTCGATCTACAATAGGAGCGGGTCTTCAAACATGCTCTGATACCATGTTCGACAACACAGGTATTCCAACAGAGGACGAACACCTTCGGTAACCACTCAAATAACCAGATCAAATATCAACACACCGATGTTTTCACGTGGTAAAACCCCTACGGGGAAACATCCATGGCCCCAGCCAACGCGGCCACTTGGAACAGTTTATTAATGCAAAGAAAAATATTACAGAGAGATTTTACAAGAGAGTTTCTCACAATCGATCATCGGAAAATGACCCTCCATGCTCTTTAAGTAGAGATCATGGACCAATCGGGTGTTAAGCCACGAATCAATGGTCGTTAAGATCRAGGAGAGTATGAACCGTCGGATCACTCTATGTCGGGAACATATCGTGACCATCGGATTGCCTAACTACAAATGCATACTAATGCATACTAAAGAAACACACTTTTACCTAACGACATATTAGACCAAGTAGATCTTAACTAACTCCTAAGTGTCTAAATATCCTAACAACCCTGCCCAAACATACAAGCCTTATATCAAGATAGTTGACATACCCACAATGTTGTTTATCAAAACTAGGTTTAACCATGACCACACAATCTAACTGTAATATCTGTCTAAGAATAGTTGGATAGATAGAATTTCTCTTGCAGTCTAAAAAAATCCACAATGTTATCTAATAAATGAAGATGTAGTTGTCTAATATCAATAAGATTTGCTCATCAATAATAATCGCTCATAAAAAGGTTGTTCATTATAATCTAAAATATTGTTGCCTTCTTATTATATAGAATACCTATAATAAAATGTTGTCAATATATTTATAATAACTATCACCCTAATAATTATAATAATTATTATAATAATAAATTTTGTCAATATAATTATAATAACTGTCACGCTAATGTTGTCAATTATAAAAATTACCATTACAAGTAAATCGTTATTCCTAATATTAAACATCACAGGATTCAGGCCAAAAACTCAAAATATAGAACGTTAGCCAACGCTGAAAATAAACTCAATTTTGAAAGTGCTAGCATCAAATCTTTTGTTTTAGGTGATAATTTTGTTTTTATTAGCATTTTATAGTTATTTTTCAACGTGTACAAATTTTAACCATGTAGATAAATTAGTCCATCTGTATCACAAATTCTAAGATCCCATTTTAACCAGCCCACAGAATTATCCATGGTTTTCTAAATCCAATACATCTCTAGCACACATTATATATATCCGGATTGTCAAGGAGTAACTTGCTATCATTATTATATTCGCAGGTTATATTAAAGTTGTGTTACACTGCTATCCTAAATAACATAGATATCAATTATTAAATCGTTGTCATCATATTCAATGCAGATATAAATTCCAAAGAAAGAAAAATGCAGTCACACTAAAATCGTTGTCAGAAAATCAGTTTAGCAGTTCACATGATATGTTGTCAAGGAAATCGTTTTCATGAAGAACACATCATACCCAATTGTTGCATATATAAATTTGTTGCATATAAATTCGTCGTCTACAAAGGAAAACTAACAGAGATATTAACACAATGATATATATAATAATGATTTTTCTGTCTAAGATATAATGTTGCCTAAAGTTACAACTGAAAAATTCATTCAACCAATCGTTGAAATCGCTCATCAATTAATCAGGGTAATTTCATTCAAAATACACTTGTTGTCTGTCAAGATCTTTAAGGGGAAAATGCGAGTTAAATTTGTGGTTCCTCAACGTAGGTACAACAACAAATTATAATTGTAGCAAGGATTGACAATGGATCATAAAACTACACAACATTAATTTAAATACGATTATATAGCCTGCATGTATATATAGAAATGAAGAGTCAACGCGGAAATCATAAGGATCATAGTGGTAAGTAGGTAAGTATGGATATCATGGTATAATTCACAGGGGTGTTACAAATTCTATTTCAAATGCTAGATCTAGTGCTATTGGTTTCATTCGCCTTATTCACTTAATTAAATTTTAATGTTATTTATTGTGTTTGCTACTTCAATGCCTAGTAGTATAAGATGCCAAATCAATCGCAGGAGTAATATGATATTAACCTATGTATTAACCATAAGGATCAAAGTTAAATCCCAACCAGAATGTTGTGTGGAAACTGGTGGAAGGCAATGTAAAACGCCAAGCCAAACGTCATCGTCCCAAAATTTTTTTACAGTCAACATTAAAATTGTCGCAACACAGTCAAAAGGAGAATGGTAATCATTGATCTTACAAAGGGTAAATCATAGACAAGTAAAATGGTAAATCGTTGCCATAATAAAATCGTAAAACGAGGAATTGATGTAAAAATGCAAAGAACATTAAGTTGTTCATAGAGAGGAATGATAAACAAAATGCAAAATTACTCAATCACAAGAAGGCGCAATACTATCAATCAACCAGGAACAATCAACAGGGGTAGACAGTTGGGCAAAAACATCCTTCGCTCATCATCCATGCACAGAAAAGCATGGCATTAGAATCTATAGGTCATTATGCACCGAAGTGACAATCATTGATTTGGCTCCTAACCGATTACTCAGGCGTGGATTGATGATCTAGGGATGGAGACGAAATATAAGGCATAATCTCTTCATAATAATCAATAAAACAAGACAAAACAGTCATAACAATCAGGGCTTAGGTTGCTAAGGAAATCAATTCAATGCAGGGAACGTAAAGCTATGATGACTTAAGTTCTCGATTAAAAACGATGAGTAAAACACATTTCTTTGCAAAATATAAGTATAGTTTTGAAAGTGCAAGATCAATATTAATCTACCATTCAAAATAAAAGAATGCATACCATAGACCAAGGTGACAGCTCTGAGTCGTGGTCTCGCGCGCACTCTGTCCAACTCCTGCTTTCCGACCAATGTGACTTCACCGGTACCTCCCAGCCAACTCTAGGGGTACTCTTCTTCCCCCTGAGCCCCCCGAGCCACAAAGGGGTCACGCACACTAAACCAAAGAACAACTAGCACCCATTTCGCCTTGCAGGGTCGAGCTACCACTCATTACCCGAGATGGGTATCCCAACTCCCACAAGATAAGTCAGTCAAAACAAAAAATTTGCAACATAACATTACACATCAAATGAGAGATCCATACTCCTCCTCCTCCATCATTTTTATAGAGTTTCTAAGTGATTTATTTCTTAAATTCTCATTTAGTTTATTTTTCATTAATTTAATTCAGAAAAATCTCCCTCGTACACATGTCACCCATCCCCCTAGTTGTACCATAAATTAATTTCATTAATTATTTAATTACTCCTATTTCCTTCACCCACCTAAAATCATTCCTAAAATCGTTCCTTGGTGTCCCCATATTCCCTTACACATTTTAAATGACTTACGCCCTTACTAAATTCCTAGTTGAGTTCATATTTAGAAATTTCTTAAAGGCAAGATACCTTACTAAGTTAGTCATTCTGTTTTTTCCTTATGTTTCTCTTTTTCTTTATGTCCCCCCTTTTTCCTTTAGTTTCTTATTTCTTTTAAGTTTCTCTCATTTCTCTTTTTATCCAAAACTCAAATTAGCAAGTGTAGAAAAATCACCTTTTACCCATTTTTCTTTTTAATTAATAAATTTTAATTAGCATATGTAGAAAAACAATCAATTCCCTTTTAAAATTTTAATCCCTCAATATAATTTAATTTTAATAAAATAATTGAATTTCTTACCCCCTTATCGTCACATGTTTAATTATGATTATAATATGTTTTTACCACAAGTATCACTTAGACCTAGATTTTAATTTCCTAGGCTGGGCAACATTTTTATTAGGGAAAATGTTTTTAAATCTTACTTGATACATCATTAGTTCTAAGGTCATCTAGGTTTATTCACTTACCAGTTAAAATGTGATGTGCCCTTCAGGACGCACTACATTCTCCAAAGGTGCCACTCGCCACTTTTTGTTTTCCTTGCATGGTGTGCCCTTCAGGATACACTACGTGCTCCAAGGGTGCCACTCGCCTTTTTTGTTTTCCTTGCGCGACGTGCCCTTCAAGATGCATTACGTTCTCCAAGGGTTCCACTTGCCTCTTGACTAACTTGGTAGACATCAAAAACCCCTAGAGTCAATACTCTGTCAGGTGATCTTGTGTGATACTAAGGGCTTCTGAGGAATAATACCCATGCCTTATTTCACACCCCTTAGAATCATTGTGAGCGACTGTCACAGTCTACCCTCACGGCATCGTGGGTCTTCTCGAACTAGGTAATCGTTAACCTACAGTTTGAGCCATGGCGGGAGTGCTAGTAGGTTGTGGCAAGGTTGTTTTCCACACCTCTCCCTCAACTTCTTTGGTTGTCGTGCATGACACCTCTACTCCACATGTGAGTCTGGTCGACAAGCTATTGTCAGCCTGCATCATCAACGAATCATGTCAAAAATAAAATCAATCATCATAACATCTAATCAGATGTGCATATGTCATATCAACAATAATCAAAACCCAATAGTCCACTCCCTGACTCGATCCAGATTTTAAGGGGTTTCATCAATGCCTCTGCATCCTCGAGGTCCAAAGACATGCACACTCCGGAGAACCCAGTCAATAGCACGTGTCTATGTAAACACACAAAACAACATGTCATCATATCCATAATTCCTCATAATCATAATCAAATTCTCAATAGTATAATAATCTGGATCACTTGCAAGCAAGTGTCCTCAAAGAATAAGTTCGCTCAGTACGCGCAAGAGCGGGATGTTACACAAACTTTCAAAACCAATCAAAGGCAAGTGACACCCTTGGAGCACGGAGGTGCGTTTTGAAGGGCATGTCACGTAACTAAAACATGAGTCAATAAGTCTAGGTGGCCTAGAAAACATTGAAATCGTTAGACCTTGTTGGAATAAAATAATAAATTAAACAGTAAATTATAAATTAAAATCCTAACAAGAGTCAAATCCTAAGTCTAAGTCTAAATTTAAATAAAGGACTAAATGAATTATGGCATAAGTTAAAATATTTGAGATATGATCAAACTCTAGAAAAAATGGGGAATTAAAATTTAAAGGTTGGATAAAGTGCACATGTGTGCATGAAATTAATAAAAGGGATTTAAGAAAAAAAATAAAAAGATAATAACTAGAGAGAATAGGTGTATTCATAGAATAATATCTTGAGTCAAACTAACACAAAGTCTAACTAAAAGAAGACTTATAATCCAACTCTAACTAAGATCTAGTTAAGAGACACTCATTAAATGAGAATTTAGGGAACAAAGAGACAACTAAGAGTGAAAATAGGAACACATTGGGGAATGCGAAGGATTTTGACTTTTTAAATAAAATAAAAAGGGTAATTGCTTGTGCAACTTGGAGAGAATGTGACAAGTGTGTGGGTGAACAATCATAATTAAATTAATTTAAAAATTTAATTATTTGTAAATGAGGACATGTGTCATTGGGGATTTTTCTATAAAACAAAAGGTGTAGAAGGGAAATAGATATCATTTTTTCTTGATACTGATATGTTGCCAAAAATTTTTGGATTTTGTTTTACTTGTGAGAGTTGGGATACCAAACTTGTAAAAAGAGTGGAAGCTCTTCCTTGTGAGGCAAGCCTTGGAGATATTATTTTTTGGTTTCTTGTGTGTGGCTCTTTTGAGTCTCGGGGGATAAGGAGAAAGAAGAGTACCCCTAGCATTGAATGGGAGGTACAGGTGAAGTTTTGGTGATTAACAAGCGGGAATACAGAAGGAGCGCAAGTCTTTGAAGTAAATATTCAATTCTCAATCTTCCTTGATTCCGGTATTTTATTTCTGAAATTTTGATTGTAGTATGAGTAAATTTGAAAATTAGAATTCGTATAGTCCTTGCCGACTTAATAAAAAAATATGAAAGCCAATTTTGTTATGTTCGCTTCCAAACTAAATGATAGATCCAGTACTTAGAAGATTCGTAATATCGTTGTAATTTATTGCAATTTCGAACTTGAATTACGAGTGGTCTTGTAATTCCTATTGTGAATTCAAAATCATATTTCATATGGCCTTTAAAAAGAAATGTTTCCAATCAAAAAATTAGAAGTTCTTATGATCGCATTATTTTGGTTGAAATTCTGGGAACTAGAACATTTTATTGTTTGATGTCAAGTTAAAGGCATTTCAAAAAGTTAGAAATCATTTGGTTGTTGGAATTCTATTAGGATTCTGTAGTTTTGAATTTGTTTGTGTCGCAGTAGATTGAATTTGCAAATTCTTCCAAAATCGACATTCGACAAGATCGATGTGATTTCATTGCAGTTTAGGAATCCGAAAATTGTATAGTCACTGTATATTTTATTGGAGTTGCGAAATTTAAGAATTCGTTGTGTCTCTATATAATTTAACTGAAGATTCGGATTTAGAAATTTTGTTGGATTCATTATGAAAGTTGTTTGCACCTCCCTAAATTAAAGTTTCTTTGGGTCATTGTAAGATGGATTTACAATTCCGGAATTTGCTGGTATGGTCGTTGTAAATTTTACAAATCCGGATATGGATTCGTTAGTCGTTGCATATTAAATATGAAGACTATATATTCTTTAAGATCATTGCTTCTTTAGTTACCTTCTGGAAATCAATCATTTTGGGGTCGCTGTCAAATTCTATTGCATTTCAAATTTTGAAGTTTATTTGTCCATAGTAAAATTTCTCCCATTTTCGAAATTGAAAAATATAGGGTCGATGCAAAAACTAAATTACAATCTGAAGTCTATAAGTGCACTTAGTCGCTGTAAATTTATTTGAAATCCTAAAAATTATTTTCATTATGATTGTCGCTTATTAACTTGCATCTGGGAATTAAAAATTGAAGTGACGTTGTGGTATAATTTTTGCAATCCAATTGAATAATATTATTCTTTCCCTTACACTCGCGGATAATTGTATTGTAAGTAAACTAGCACAGCCACAAATTCGTGGCTGGTGAATGTCGAAAGGATGGTTTGTAAAAGGACGGTTTGCAAAACCTGAATCGTTGAGAAAGAGAAACGGCCTAGAGATGGATGGAAGGAGTCTGAAGGAGTTGACTGAAAGGAGGCAGTGTGTCCAAAAAGTGGCTAGTGAAGGCCAAAAGTTTAGGTTGGCATAGAAAATGAAACCCTAATCACTCATACATGGCAATCAACTAGTCACCATAGTAAATTTTAAATATGATTAAGTAAAAGTAAAAAAATAAACATGTACACTTATGTCAATAGTGAGGAAGTTACTGGTTGAAATCACAACCATTGATTTATTGGGACTACTAAGAATATTCCATCAATATTTAATCTTGTCCATATAAAACTGATTAAGCACTAAAAACCTATTAAATATACTTTCAGCCTAATTAAAAATTTAAATGATATCTAATGCTATTTCCACATCAAATCTTAACTAGCCTCTCTATTTTAAACCACATGTTTATTGTAGAAAACCCTAACTCTTTTCGTAAATTTTGGTGTTGCAGCGATATTGCTTGGATATCGTTAACTCATCTGAATCGCACGTTGATTATGTTGGGCTTATAATTATTTTTGTCTCTCTAGATCACTGGTAGTCCCTTTCCATATTTGAGTAGGTTCTTCCAAGTGTACAAATTTTGGATTTTCGTCTTTAGTTATCATTTCGATAAGCTCACCTTATCTACAAGTTTCTCGATTTACCTAGTCCTCAACCTTGATAATCGGACTATCCATCCAACTTGTTAAGAAACCTTTAGTTTTTGTTTAAGTAGTAAAAGAATTTTTATTTAAAACGCGAGTTCTTACACTAAAAGTTTGTGTATGTAATTTGAAAACTTCAGTTGACATCGTTTTTTAGACATTGATATCTTAACCACCTAAGGTAATCGACATGTTTTAGCTATCAATTATCTTGATATTAGGTAAATATTATTAGACCTATAATGGTTGTACTTATAACTCCATTGTGAAGATCTAATGAAATTATGTTAATGCTTATTAAATCTGTACATCTATAGAAGGTAAAAATAATTACGTAGTTCGAGAAGAATCCTTGTAATGGAATGCTTTTATGAATAAAGCTCGAGCTAGTGATTAAGTTAACTGGTATAATATACATTCCCAATTTAGATGGTAAGTTAGGATTGATTATGGAGTTATGATATATTATCCATGTAACTCTTGTGGTGCACTTGTTTAGATAACGAATAATTATTTGCTTACTTGTATTCTTTAGGGAGAAAAGTTTGTTTAATGTTGAATATAAATTATATGTGGTATTCTTATGGAGTAGGTAAATTTTGTCTAGATAGTTAACAATAATTTATTTTGTATTCTTATAGAGATGGTACATTTGTATAGATATTGAATAATTATTGTTACTTGTATTTTTAAAGGGAAGAAATTTTGTTTAATGGTGATTAATAATTGTTTAATGGGCTATTCAAAGTGATTTATTATGTGTATATTTATGAGGTGGAATGATTTATCATTTAAGTAAATTATGGACCGACAAGGAGGAAATGAAACTTAATAAATATTTAAAGGAATTAGGGGTCCCACATATTAGTTATCATTTATTAAACCCTTTATCTATTATTATTATTTAATATATGTCCCTAACTAATATTAAGTCATTTAAACTTAACTAAAATTACTTTGAAACTACCACAATTTCTTTTGAAGAAAATAAAAGTTTATCAAAGGAAGGGATAAAGGGAGAGAACAAAGAAATAAAATTATGATAAAGGTCTTATCTTAAACTTGTGACATTAAATACTTTCATTCATTTTAAGTTATCATAGATTCCTAGCCTTTTTGTTGATAGCATGGTCTTATCGAGGATAACAAGACTCAAATATCAAGATACATAATTCAACATCTTATTCTAGAGAGGTTGATCATTTGATCTTGGTAGTCTTTGTATTTTGATTTGTTTATGGATTAGTTTTCATTACAGATAGAGAATATTTTGTAGAGTCAGTAAATGATACTTTCATGGCTAAGATGACCCATATTTCTAGTCTCTGTCTTCTCTTATTGTCAGAGTCTTTTTGTATGGTTCACATCGAAGACCTCTAAATATGATCTTGGCCATTACCCTCACAGCAGTTTGAAAAGAAGGTTATGATTGCAACTTGGAATGAAATCAATAAAATTGCCTTGTTGATTTTGATCTCACATGTGCATTATCTGATATTACTTTCAGATTTGTATTTCAATTGTTCTTTAATTCTCAAAAATAGTATATATATGTATACTTTTGCACAGTTTAATTATGAAAAAGGAGAACATTGGTTCCTTGTACTTATTACTTGAGAATAAATTGATAATTTTGTCTAAGGATATAAACCTCGGGTGATAATACCAACTATCTTACCCTAGCCAAGTAAGATTTGAGATGTTGGTGTTGGGAACTCTCCAGTCCCTCAAAATCAACATATTTTTGGAGACCATACTAGGGAGGACCGTTCAATGGTTTTTCTCCAGTTTTGAATTGATGTTCATATTTCTTTCAACCAACAGTGCATCAGGCATAATTCATATTTAGATTTAATTACCAGTCTATCCATGGTTGGTAGTCCTCTTTTTTAAGGTTACCAATGGGAATCTTCTCTTGATCATGACAACAAGTTTCTTCAGTTTTGTCAATCTATTGGAGTTCAAGATGATTACACTTATTATGATATTTTTCCTATTACTCTTTGCGGTCAAGAAAGAGATTGGTATAGGTCTATATCACCAAATCCTAATTTGGTGCGAGAAGTAATTTTTAGAAAATTCATTTCAGACTTCCCTTCTCCACCTAACCCTCAACAATGTTATTTTTGTAGTGCTCCTTATGCACAATCGACTTGTAGATTTTTCATAGAATCTAAACAAGATTACCATGAAAACCCTTACCTCTTCTTGAATGGTTAAGAAAATATTTTTGTTTCTCATGATACTTTATCAAGAAATTTAGGGGTTTGTAATGAGTCTTTCTATTTTGAATCTGATCATGTTATCCTTAATCATGAAACCTTATTTGATGCATTTCCTTTTGATGATACTATTTTCAAAATAATTTTGATCAAGATCATATTTTAACCGATGAAATGGTCTTAGAAGAAAAATCATGTGAAGAAAATATCTTGAATTACATAAAATTGCTCCTGATATCCTTCTTCCTCATGATCATTCCAGAGGAATTCATAAAAAGGATTCAGGAGATGATGTATCTTCATGTGATTTTTGTTTTGAGGAAATGGTAGAAAATTGTTTTTTCAATACATTTCAAGTCGAAAATATTGTTTGGATAAACGAATGTGTCAATAAAGAAATCCAAGAACATCGATGCAATGATAATGGAAATGATACACAAATCCAAACTTCTTGTTTTGATGATGATTTGACCAATCAAATCATTTCATTGATCCCAAACTATATCATTCTTGAATCTAATATGCAAATCCCACCCCAAGATCATGGTTTATCTCAAAAATTTCACTCATACTCATACAAGGAAGTTGTTGTTGACCTTTATAGTCCCATCTATGTAAAGTCCATTATGATGATGTAATTTGTGAATGGTCGAATCTAATTGATAAGAATTATTTTCATTCTATCGATATGCTAGATGAGTTTTCTTTTGAAGATCCTTATGTAGTTGATCAAGATCTTGAACTGTATAATTCTTTTTCAAATCCATTGTTTCAATCATCAAGAGAAGTTGATAATCTTGACATTGATATCCCACTTGAAATGTGCACATTTTCTTTCAATGATGATGATGAATTCAAAGGTATTCCTATGTTTTTGAATCCTCTGTATGAATCTTCTTTGCATTATCATGACCCTTTTTCTAATGAGAAGATTCAAGAAGATGGCATGTTTAATGAGTGCATTGACTATATCTTCGATATTCAAGCCTTGAATCATAAATTAGAATTCCTTTATCCAATTCATGCCTTCAATGTAAAATTAAAAAGTCATCTTATTGATTTTCACGTCTTGAAAGATGGTGGTCATTCCTTTTGGGTTTTTATAGGCCATTTTTCATCGCCTTATGCATATGTTGGTTGACATGTCAGTGTTCTTTTCTTTCGTAAAGTCTTCCTAGTCATGAGTCTTGCATGAAAAGTAGATGATGCATTCATTTATTCTAATTGTCATCCTACTTGAGTCCCAAGTTGATGCTCTTCTTTTCCCCTATACATAAATAAAAAAATATTTAAATAAAGAAGACAAAAAGAAATTGCCCAAAGGTTAGATTAGATCATGTTTTTTTTTTCATTTATTTAGTTTATGTTCAGTGCTTCTTGTATATACTTATTTCAATTTTTTTATACTTACTCTTGCTTGTGTTTTTTTGTTTTGTTATATTATTTTCTAGTTTTCCATTTTTCATTGAGTTAGAGTCAACTAGATGAGTCATGTTGCTAGAAATATCATTTTTTTGCAAATGTTATTGATCAGTTATGAAATAATAAAACATAAATAAAATATATTATGATTCTATTTTATTTTAAATGTTGTATTAAATAATATAATGTACCTTAAATTACAAGTTTTTCTAGAAACTTAACGGCCATGACTCTCTCCCCCTTCTCCTTTCCCTTTCTACCCTCCATATAGTTTTTGAATAAGAAGATATCAGACGATTTTGAAATATTTGTGCAACAAAGTTGAAGATTCAGTGAAAATTATCTGCCCAAGTGATATTTTTTTATTTTTATTTTTTTTTGTTAGTTTGTCTGTGACATGTGGGACTAACCTATGGCTAAGAAACCGTGACTCAAGGGCATCTAAGACGTCAAAATCACTCAGGGATTGCACCCGGCCTGAGCCACACCAACCCTTAACATGGTTGGACTTTTTGTCCCGTTTTGAACCGGTGACTTTAACATCACAGAGTGCCTTAATAGCACACTCTATCACCGATTATCCTACACCTTGGGGAGTTAATAATTGAAGGACATGGGGGTGGTCTTTGATCCACTTATGTGTGCACGGGTCACGATATCATTTAATATAATATCTTTGGGTGAAACCACATGTTCGACCACTACCTCAAGGTGCCCCCATGGCTTTAGGTTAGGCCCTCATGGGAATTGAACCTTGCCCAATGGTGAAAAACTCCTCACTTTCCACCATTGGATCCAACCCCTTTGGGATCTGCCCAAGTGATATTACTATCAATATGTTTGTTATATTAATAGGATCAAACCCCCTCATACGTATCACTTTCCAGGAATTATTCCATGAAGTTCCATTGCATATATCATTTTAACTTCCATTTGTATTCCCCCTATGGTATAAATTTACATATAAAGAGTAATGATCTATTTATATTATTTATCGTCTTATTATTATTTACCACATTATTTACCCCTGATGGTTTCATCAAAACCAAAGTCCATGAGTTATAATCTACTATAAGCATATTTCCATGTAGAATCATCAGTTGTTGATGCAAAAAAGCACAATTGAATTATTCCTGCAAAGAGTTAAAATGCACGCATTATATTTATTTTATCTATTATACTATATAACTAGTAGGTGGGACCCCTTAAAGAGAAGAACGTTAAATTGATTTTTCTTCTTAAAAATTTTCGCAGTTCAAAAAAAAATTGATTGGAAGTGTTACATAATTTCTTCTTGGAGTTCTTTGCATAAATGATTTCGTGACATATTTCATTGCGCTAAGAAAAATTTTCCTGTATCAAAAGAAAACAAAAGTCCATCACATAAGCATTATGTTAGTCACAATATTATGGGCATAAAACTTTGTTATTGTGTTAAGCTTGTGGCATATTAAATGGCATGGTTAAGTTTCACTTTATGCACATATATCATATAGAAACATTGGTTATCATATAAAGGATCAATACTATACAAATCTATTACATATGATTTGACTTATGGTAAGGTTCACATATGATAGGTCTATCACATGATATGAAACTTGGCTGCATGGTTAGCATCGTTGGTAAATAAACCTTGGCATTTTGTTTTGTTTCATGAATATGGTATAAGCATGGTTGTTGGATATGTTATAAATATTATTTGTCAGTTTTGAATGCATGGATACTATAGCATGGAACTTGAGTTCTGTGTCTAAGATGGTGTTGAATGTGTTCCATTGTGTAAAGTTTCATTGGTTGATAGTTATCGTGGAAGACTTGGTAAGTTGTGGGTTTCGTCCATTTGATTGTGGAAGCGACATGAAGTAAATGAGAGTTATTACACTCTTTGTTGGTTTTCCCTCATGTGGTATACCACCTTTTCACATTGTTATTTGCTTGGAAATGATATGTTGATGTCCTAGTGGTTGGATAACGATACTTTCCTTTATTCGAGAGGGTTTTCAGTTTAAGCTTGTCCTGGTGGTTGGATAACGATCCTTGGTTGTCTCTCCTGTCGTTATTTAAAAAAAAATTATAGGTATGAGCACTTTGGACTCTTCTAGCATCAAATGTTTTATTTTTCTCCAATAATTTTGGATGTTGGCTCTATTTTGTTTGCATGATGTGTGTATGTTTAAGTGTGAATCTGTGTTGTGTGTGGATATTAAAAGAAATATGAATGATGATTAGTGGGAAATAAAACTATAACTGGGTCTTCAACATGTTCTGGGTTAGTAGGAAATAAAACTATAACTGGGTCTTCAACACCAATGATATTTACGTCCTAGGTTTTTGCATGGAAAGCTTATAGCACAGTGTGCTTCTAATAAAAGAGGGGGGGGGGGGGGGNTTGGGAAAAAAGTTTGAAAACAAATATCACCAATGTTGATCAAATTATGGTCTTGTTCATATTGGTTTATTATTTTTTAAATCCTAGTATAGTGCACTATTTGTTTATTTTAACATTTGGAATTAAAAAAAAAACAAAAACATATGGTCTGCACTACCAGAATTATAATTTTGAAGTGCTTCTTCAAGAAATTGCAAACGAGTTTCTTGGGCACATTGTGCAATGACTGTTTTCTTTGATTGTAACAAATTTTTGGGGCATGTGGATGAGTTTTGAACTAGTTTTGATTTTTTACGCCTCTGGCTGGTATGCGTTTAAGTATGCTTGCAGTTAATGGGGTTATAAATTTATCGTTTAAAAGGGGTTCGAAATGTAGGTTTCAACTTTCCTTTGTGTCTCGACTTGCTCTTATTTTTGGATTCAAGGATAATTTTGAGCTATTGTTTGTTTACAAAGAATAAAATGTGAAACCCTGCATTCAATTTCATGGATTTCATGACCAAAATTTGGGCCTGCTTATTGATATTCGGTTCTACAAATAAATTTTATGTATAGAAGAGAGTCATAAATCTTGTATATAATTGTGAGATCATATTGCAGGCTTTTGTGTGGTCCAACATTGTATTATTGGGATCGTATTGATTGGATTATGATTATGATAACAAATATGAACATTTGAAAATATTTTTCAAAATAAAAACCTACTTTGATGGCACCCAAATTTCAACAGTTATTTAATCGACAATATGTGTGAATGGTGTATGTGGAAACACATATATGAGAATTAGTCAAACAATTTTATAAAACCATTCATGTGTTATGTTAGATTGACATTAGATTGGATTCACTATGTTGCTATGATGAATTCTATGGATTAAATATATTTAATAAGAAAATTTTGAATGGGTATACTTAAAAGAGTTTATATGTGGTGTTTCTTATATGGATTTATAGGGTGGAATTCTCTGCAACATTTATTAACTTCTTGAACTCCAAGAAATCAAAAATCAAATAACTATAGAGTTTTTATTTTAGAGGCCTAGAATTGTTCTCATTGATTCATGATTGATATGGATTATTTTTGGAATGAAATGAAAGAAGATGTATTACAATGAAATACACATAAAAAATTCCAGAAACAGAGAAATACAAAAACACATTATTTCTATTAATGAAAGAAATGTACAGAGACTATAAAAATACAGAGTGCAAGACTCGCTAGAATGGCGGCGACTTTATCTCTGAGAAGAGATCTGACGGCTATGCTCATTCGCAAGAAGATGATTACAATGAGACTCAGAATGCATTTTTATGATAAACATGAATACCAAAACCCTAGACATCCAAAAACCTAACCCTAGGAGATGAAGTGCCAAAATTAATTTGGACCCCGTTAGGGTAAGTTAGTACATTAACTTCCTAGGGTCGTAACTTTTGCATACAATCTTCATTTTAGGAGTGTGATAGCTTGTTGGAAGTTTCTTTTTGAGAAATACACATTATGTTGTCAAACTCTAACTTTATCTATAGTTTGACTATGGAAAGCCAATAAAACATTATTTAGGGCCCCAAAATGCCCCTAGAAGTACAAAAATATGTATTGACATGAAAACTTCCAAAAATAATCCAGTTGGAATAGGTGAGCGACCACCAATATCCACTTGGATGTTGTGTAGGGCTTCAAGACAACCCCAGAAGTACAAAACCCACAATTACAAAGAAATGTCCCCATTATAGAGAAACATGTTGAACTCAAAAATGTTAAGACGAGCTAGTCGGAATTTGGAACAGGTGGGTGGCCTCAAATATCCACCTGGATCAATC
Organism: Picea engelmannii; assembly: GCA_009831015.1. Classification (NCBI taxonomy): domain Eukaryota; kingdom Viridiplantae; phylum Streptophyta; class Pinopsida; order Pinales; family Pinaceae; genus Picea; species Picea engelmannii. Next base: position 375,686 of record ML781571.1, read on the forward strand.
CTACCCCCTTAGGAAGAAATGGTGTCCATTGCATTGAGTGCCCAGGGAATAGGGGAAAGCATTTGTTGAATCTTAATTTTGGTGAGTTGTGTTCCTTGTTGGAGAAGTTGTGTTTCTTGGTATGTGGAAGGCTATCACCAACCTGTTGTTAGTGTGGTTTAATTTTTTCCACCAACTTGTTGTCTATGGGCTTGACGAGCCATTCTGTAACAATATATGCTTTCTCTTCTACAATCTTCTTCTACTGGATAGAAGGTGTTAAGGATGCAGTGGTTGTAGTGGCCTTCTATGCATCCTTTGAACATACTTTGAAGAGGATGAATTTTGCAGTATAAGATATTACCTTGTGGCATTGTTTTGGGGGAAAAGTAGTAGAAAATACCTCTGGTATCCTATAGAGTTGACTCTTCAGAGTAATAATGACACTACGGGGTCGAGACTCATAAATAACATGATGTTTCCGCATATATGGTTGGCCCAAAACAACATCATAGACATCAAGAGGGGAAACATAAAAAACTACCTCATCCTTGAAGGGTTGGATGCCATGGGATAGGTGGCACTATTGGCTGACACAAAGATCTCATCCATGGTGAAGCCACCTGATGTTGTATGGTTGTGGGTGTGGTGTCATCAACAACCCCAACTGTTTGATGACCTCAGTTGAGATGAGGTTCTTCTGGGTACCGCTATCAACAATGAATTGAAACATGGTCCCCTTCACCCACATTTGTGAATGGAAGAGGTGTTTCCCCTCTTTAGGATCTATTGGTTCTTCTAGTTGAACTTTTGCAGTCACGATAGTAGCAGTGGGGTCTGTGTCGATGATCTATTTGTTTTCAATATTTTTTGGATCATATTATGAATCTGGGTTCGGCTCATTGTCTTTGACCTCGACCACCAATGATTTTTTCGAGAGACATTCATCAGTGTTGTGCCAGGGGATTTTGTGCAAGTTGCACCACTTCCCAGTGTCATTCTTCGTCTTTCTTTTACTCTTATTTTCCTATGTCTTGGATTGATTTTCTAGAGGTTGTTGATTAGGGATGTCTTTGTCATGCTTTTTTTATTATGGATTTGCATACCCAAACTCCCATTTTTTATGGTGCCTAAATTTTTGCTTGATTTTGACAGCATATCGATGGGAAACTCCCAATGATGAGATGTTTAGGAAATCCATTTCAGTTTGGATGTACATATGCAGAGCCCCACAGTATTTCAAAACCATATGCCACTCGTATTCTTTGATACCCAACTTGGTGTGCAAGGTATGGAAAGTATTTGTGAACTTTGGAACTATTTGTCTCTTCTCTTTCCGCAGTGTGGTCCATCTCATGTACTGGTCTTCATAGTTGTCAACATGGTAGTATTGTTCCTTGACCGCATCCACAAAAAAATCTCAAGTGGTCTCATCTCCATATATTCCAGATTCCTCTCCGGAACTTGCTCCCCATAAGTTTCCCACCAATGTTTGACATAGGGGAGAGCCTTGAGGAGTGCGAAGGTGATCTTTTCCCTATCAGAAAAATTGTGAACAAAGAAATAACATTCTAGTAGATTTAACTAGTTTTCTAAGGCATTCACATGTATCTGACCTTCAAATATAGGAATATCAAAATTAGCTTGTACCTTGAAGGGAGAGGTTCCTCCAAATTTCTCTCTTAATGAATATGCTCATATTTCTATAAGAAGGCATTGAAGGATGTGGGAAAAATTATCCATCATTCCGTCCCTCTGTCATGCAAGAGCTTGCTCAAGAAACATGTTAATAGAATCTTATGCTCTGTCATTTTTATTTTATACCACCATAGAAGGTTTCTTGGGCATGTGAGAGAAATTTTCCTCAAGAGAGACAAGATCGAGACCCACCTTGATATTCACAGACCTCGTCGGGGACATGCACTAATTTTTTTTTATCAAGAGCATCCTTCTCTCATACCATTGATCCGGATTATTTTTGAAACGAAATGAAAGAAGAGATTATACAATGAAATACACATAAAAATTTCCAGAAACAGAGAAATGCAGAAACAAATGATTTCTATTAATGAAATAAATGTACTGAATCTGTAAAAATAAAGAGTGAAAGACTCCCTAGAATGGTGGAAGCTTTATCTCTAAGAAGATATGTGACGGATACAATCATTCGCAAGAAAATTATTACAATGAGGCTCTGAAGGCCTTTTTATGATAAACATGAATGCCAAAACCCTAGACATCCAAAAACCTAACCCTAGGAGATGAAGCGCCAAAATTCATGTGGGCCCCATTGGGGTAAGTTAGTACATTAACTTCTCAGGGTCGTAACTTTTGCATAAGATCTTCATTTTAGGCGAGTGATATCCCATTGGAAAATTCTTTTCGAGAACTACACATTATGTCATCAAACTCTAATTCTGTCTACAGTTTGACTGTGGTAAGCCAAGAAAACATTGTTTAGGGCCCCAAAACACCCCTAGAAGTACAAAAAGATGTACTAACATGAAAAATTCTAAAATACGCCAATTGGAATAGGTGGGTGGCCACCAATATCCACCTGGATGTTTTGTAGGGCTTCAGGACAACTCCAAAAGTCCAGAATCCACAATTACAAAGAAATGCCCCCCCTTATAGAGAAACATGCGGAACTGAAAACTATCAAGATGAGCCAGCTGGAATTTGGACCAGGTGGGCGGCCACCAATATCCACCTGGATCAATGATTGATGGGATGATAATATTGTATGCAAAAAGAACATTGGTCATTTTCATGTCCCATCCATGATTTCACTATATGCAAAGTATAAAACCCTTCATTTTTTCCCAAAATCATTTTATTATTCCCATGTTCTGCTATATATTGGATAGAAATATAGAGGGAGCATCTAGTGAGGTATATTGGATAGAAAGATTTTCTTCGGTGACAGAGGGAGAATCCAACCAAGAGGATTAGAGTGTAGTTGTGTTATATCCAATAGAGGATACATATCTACTTCAAGTATCATAGACAGAGGTACACCCAAATGATGGTGTATGGGATACCTCCCTCGCTAAGAGGGAATGTTGATGATATTGTAGCTTTGATAGGTATTCCCATAAGATGCCAAGGTGTCAGGAATGTGGGAATATTTGTTTGAACCATATTATCCTTTTGTTTCAGTGAAATAGGCCTAGAAATGAGGCTAGAGCCTCATGGGAAAAATGATGGGATTTGTGGTCTTGTGATGGGCTTCCACACCTATGAAAAAAGAATAAAATATTCTAATTAATTGTTGAGTTTAGGAAGGGTTCTTAAACTCATTCATTGGACTTATATATAAAGGAGAGATATCATTGTGACATTTTATTATTGTGAAAGGATGGAGTTAGAATGAGTGACCACTTGTGCTAGGAAGCTTGCTGATTTCAACAAAGGGAAATTCTGCAATGGTGGAAAAATTTTCCTAAGAGAGAGGAAGCCGCATAGAGCGAATCGTACGGAGGTGTTCGCAAAAGTTTTATGTACTTGTATGTGGGTTGTATGAAGGTGAATCGTGTATGTATGTGGGTTGCAGTGGGAACAATCTTGTATGTATCCAGGTTGCGGTAAGGTGAATCTCATATATGTGGGTTGCAGTGGGCATAGTCGTGCATGTACGTCGGTTGTAGTAGGGTGAATTGTGTACAACCATACAAGGTTTTCTGGGCATGGGAAGGTCTATATAGGTTGACAACAACAACAATATATGTGACATCAGTAGGTTTTATAGGTGGTTTACATCATATTTGTGGGCAAAAGAAATTTCCTAGGATTTTTTGAGGTTTGGTTTTCTAATTTTTCTAGTTATTGGAGGACAAGGTTGTCCTCATATTTTGGTGAAATTGTATTGGCTAGGTGGGATGGTTTTCCCTCAGGATTTATGAATTTGACAAGGTTACATAATTGAAATTTTGTGTCTAATGTGTATTGATGATTCATATCTAATCTTGTTGTTTCCAATTCATATATTTTTCAATCAATGATTTTCAGTTTAAAATTATTCAGTGATAACAACTAGGGCTTTACTTTTAAATCACTAAGAAGCAATTTTCAGATTTGAAAATTAGTCACATAGAGTTGTATGTAAAAATTAATAGATGGATCCCTAAAGAATTTTTATCTGGAATTGTATCTCAGAGGCCCTATCTACATCCCTCTTTCATCATTCCCATTTTCATCTATGTATTTTTAGTTTCTCATCCCATATTTGCCTTAAGTTATAGATGGCGTGCTTGCATTCTTCCAGAGGGATTGTTCCTTTTTCAAATCCTTCTACCATGCTTTTCCACTTGGCAAGGTTGGCTCTCATCCAAAAGTCATCCTCAATGTATGTCTGAATCCCAACATATTTCATGCATGGACCTTTGTCTAGGTTTCCTCATGTATATGTCCAGGGGGTGTTACCTCCTCTGTTTGGGATCCTTGATCTTAGGTTACATTCCTCTCAATTTTGTTTCCCTTGTCCATTTTCTACAGAGGGATTACCTCCTATGTTTTGTTTTCTTTATCTCTAGTCAATAACTCCTTAGTTTGGGTCTCAACATCCCTTCTTTCTAGAGGTTCCACATCTTTTCCATCAATGTATACCTTCAAGGATGATTTAGCAGGTGGCTTCTCCAGTTTATCACAAACCTTCTAGATGAAATCAACCACTTGGGAAAAGAAATCAAGACATGTTTGGCCTCCTTTTAATTTTGCCTTCAACCTCTTCACTGTCCTTTGAAATATCTGATTTATTATTTTTAAATTAAAATTATGCTACATAAGGGTAGAGTGGAATGGTCTTAAGACATTACCTAGAATAATTTGTTTCCTTATTTTCATGAGAATTTTATTCTTGAAGGGTGTAGTGTTGTTTGATGTCGCAACATGATTTCCTTTCATCTCCTTTGTCAGCTCCTGTGTTGCAATGACATTTTCACCCACATATACTAGTTTTTGTATTGCAGCATGGTTCAATTCTTCAACCCCTACTGGTTCTTGTGTTGTAAAAGGGTTCGTTTCCTCAATTTATACTTCCCTTGTTGGTTCTTTTGTTTTATCAAGGTTCATGTATTCAACCTCTACTAGTTCTTATGTTGCAGTAGGGTTTACTTCCTCAATTTCTATTTCCCCTACTGGTTCTTGTGTTGCAACAGGGTTTACCTCTTCAATTGTTATTTCCTTTGTTGGCTCTTGTGTTGCAACAGGGAATTTTTCTTTGTTCAAGTTATATGTCCTTCCTTTCTTTGGAATTTTCACTTTTGGTAGTACTTGGCCTTTTTCTTATTTGTGGGTCTATCCTGATGTGTCTCTTCTTCCTCTATGGGTCGTTTTGGCCCTGAGGTTTCAATCCCTTGTGCATCAACAAATGTTGTATTTCCTCCCTCTATTTTCTCCACAAGTGGGGCAAGACTCACAATTTCTCGCCATCCATGACCTATTTTCTGAAGTGCATGCATCACTAGAATCTTAATTAGCCCATGGAGAGAGAGACAATCTCGTGATCACTTGGCCTTCTACAGACAATGTCCCATTTATTGTATCACTTTCCAAAGGAAGACAGGGATGTTGACTAACCTTTTTCATCGAAAATGGTTTAGGAGCTTGAGGTAATACCAAAAAATGAATCTATGGCATCCTTTGCAGTTGAGGTATTTCTGAATATGATATGCAACTTTTTCCTAGGGTGGAGAGAGGGAGTTTCTATCAAAACCACTCCCTTTTCTCGTAAATTCTTCTCCTACTTCCATAAATTTGTCTCTCACTTCAAACAATGGAAGTTTTTGGGAAAACTAGCATTCTCCCTCTTTTGGTAGCCTTGTGACTGCAAATATTTCCCCCTCATTCACAATTACTAGCAATCCATGAACTTGGTCTATGTTCTCCTACAAATAGAGTGAGAATTACAAAGTGATATCCTCATCGAACTCTTGTATCTTCTCTATGTACATTGTCCATCATACAGCTTGAAATATTATCCACACTTCCTCGTCATCCCTCAAAAGCTCTATGTCAGGATCATGACGTATAATAGACCTTACCATGGATTACTTAATGAAATTCTATAACAGGAATGGTGTCTTTGTTGTCCTGGTTACAGAGGAGGAATTGCATCTGATGGTCGAGGGAATAAAAAAATATATAATTTTACCACCCTTGGAAAAGAATGAGTTGGTTGTGGTGACAAGGAAAAAAAATGATGGTAGACCAATGTGGCGAAGGTGAGGTGGTTAAATTATACATGTCTTACTATCATGTGATTGGTGGGTGGATAGGTCAGACACTAAGGTGATGGGGACTATAAATGGAAATAATAGCCAATTTAGGAAAGCAATCAATTACATGTATTAGGGATTCGGGTCAGTCATGTCATTCCTTATGTCATTAAAGAATTGTACATCATGTATAGGGAAAATAATGTACATTTTGATGCTTACCTCACATGTTTATCTAACTTGTACATCCTTGATAAGTTGGCCTATCATTGAGGATCATTGTGTTAAATATTGAGTCATATTGATTGGTGGTGCATTAATGGCCTGAGATTATGGTGAGGTGGCCCTTGGATGTGATTTTTCCATGTTAGTATATTCCTCCAACTCAGAGGGTTTCCCCACATCAGCAAATGTATCCACATCATAGGATCTTCATTCAATTCTAGATAGATCCTCGTTTAGTGTCACAATATGTCACCACATCATAGTGGTGTAGTAGTTGATGGTGTTGTATCAATGAAGGTTGTTGTAACAACTGATGGTGTCGCAACAACATGGATTTTGCATCATTGATTTGTGTTAACACAATTGTCACTCATGTTGTAGCAACTAGTGTTGCAACAACTGCGAGTCATGTTGTAGCAACTAGTGTTGCAACAACTGCGAGTCATGTTGCAGCAACCAGTGTAGCAATGTGGAGGTGTTGCCACATCATACGATGTTGCAGCAACTATGGTTACAACATTGAACTGTGTTGCAGCAACTATTGTTACAACATCATCCCATGTTACAACAATTGTAGATCGTGTTGCAGTAACCAATATCACATCAATTGGGGGTGTTGCAACATCGCACTGTGCTGCAGAAACTAGTGTAACAACATCATACCATGTTGCATCAAATGTAGATCGTGTTGCAGAAACACACTTTGTGATATGGACACCCACACTTTGAGAAAATGTCAGAGAGATCATGTAGCTCAGAAGGATTAGAGAAATAATGTAATTTCCTGAACAATTGGGACCTGACATGACCATCACAAAAATCCTGGAAGTGATCTATTGTTCATGAATTTTAAAGACAAACATAATATTTATTTATTTATTTATTTATTTATTATAATCTCTTTTCTTGGGAGGTTGTTCCCGTGATCATATGGTTTTCAGACATTACCTACCTAATTGTGCCCTTAAAAGAGTTTTCAAAATTAGGTCATTATTTTATTTTATTTTTTACGGGTGAGGATACACCCGTATGGACAATTTCAAGGTTAGTGTTACCCCAACCCTTGTTGATACCTCTTAATAATGCTTACTAGGACAAAAGAAATTTGTACAATCAGATTCTATTTCCATTGGCCATTAATAAAGTTTTGGCTTCATTGATGGTTCGAAGTTTTATTGTTCCATTATCATACACAACATCACTCTCGTAGGCACCCAACCATTGAGTAAATTTTTTTATTTTGAAGTCCTTGAATCTATATTTGAATAATAAGGCCCAATATCCAGATGAAACTCCTTTTTATTTATGAACTTGTCATTCCAATTATCCCTTTGTTGTTAAATAAAGGACATATGATGCAAAGAATCTAGGAGAAGTTCATCCAATTCTCCATCCACTTGATCAGTTGCTTTCGAGAGGGCCCTTGCTTCCATCCACTTGGTTACATAATTTGTCCATACCATGTTGTAGTAATTTTGTAAGGATGGAGGGTTAATAGGCCCTAAAAAATCAAGGGACCACTTCTCAAAAGACTCTACTACTAGTTATGTATGTAGAGGCATTTCATCTAACTGAACTAGGTGTCCCATTCTCTGGAAACTATCACACCTTCTAACATACTCCTTGGAATCGTAGAAGATAGTGATCCATGTTATCGCACAAGTTGTAGGTTTCAAAAATCCTGAAACAACTACCATTTGGAAACAACTTAGAGAGAACCTACCCATTGTCACCTTAGGAAGGTGTTCCCGTCACTTTAGAGGTGAGATAGTCACCTCAAAGGGGGGAATATTGGTGACCCTAGGGGGGATTGAGATGGAAAATCAAATGTATAAATGGATGCCCCTAAAGGTTAAGTTTATAGATGGAAAAGGGAACTTGTTAATGATTCTTGAGGGTTGCTTAAGGTTTCCAATGCTTAGAGTGACCTACCAAGAGAGAATACCTACCTGGGACACAAGGAAAACTAAGTATAGAATGCGATATGTTAGGTGAACAAGCAAGTTAGTCTTGTTTTCCCTAATTGTATAAAAAATCAATGATATATATAAACATGTAAAAGATAATAATAGTTTCAAAATAAGTGCTAAAATTCTAGTTGAATAAGCAAGAGACAAGCTAGTAAAGACTAGTTCAACTCAAGAATTAAAGAACAAGACTTTAGCATAAAAGAAAGGCTACAACAAAAATATTACTGTAGTGATATTTATCAGCCTTGTGGCTGTATCAAACCAATACTTATAAAATAAAATTCATCCAATGAAAATCACCTCAAATTATCCTAAAACATGCGTTAGGGTTAGTAGTTTGTTAGGGAAAACTTTTAGCAAGTTTCTAGGGTCGGCTTAGGAGTTATCTAGGTTTAAGGGGTTCTCTTTCTACATCCTTAATGGTTGTAATTTATTTTTATTACAAAAGAAATTTTTAGTGGAAGAAAGGGGACACCTCAATGAGGAAAGATAGCCTAAGGCTCAAGGAACAATACCCAAGTGATAGAACTTCAAAAATTCAACTTTTCACATTTACCAATGCAACATTTTATTTCTCCAATACAACAACTAGTTCCTTTAATTAATGGGTTGATGGGGTCAACAATAAATAGCTAGAGCTACTACCTCCTTGGGGGTATAAATCATATTATTACCCAAGGCAAGTAACCTATCCAGGGGTGTATATCCTCATACTACCTTATAAAACCCTTGCAAACAATAATTCTATGCTATATAATTATGGTGGAGCTAAAGTAGGAATGTATTCACTTATACTCCCTACCTAGCCTTAGCAACAATCAACCTTTATCTTGAATTACAAATGATAACAACAAGTAAAACGCCTTACCAATCCAAATAGCAATAAGATAAACCATAAGATGCCAAGACAAACCACCACAATAGATAAAACAATACCTCCAAGAGCTAGCGCATCATCATGATGTACTCCATAACCAAATAAATCACCATACCATAGCATAAGAGAACAAAAATATTCAATGTACCGAAAAATTCAATCCTCTACTTCTCACAATGGGAGAGTTATGTTTTAGAATGAGATTTCATGTTTTTAGTTTATACAAAATGTTTATCACATAGTTTTTCAACTTACAAAGGTTAAAACATAAGATAAGGGATCAACAACCCTTATCTTACCCCTTGCATCAAAACAATATTAAAAAATTTATCTTAAAATTCACGTTTACACAAAAGAAACCCTAGAACAAGGTGGCGTCACCCCTTTAGGGGCATTTTGGCACTTGAGAAAGTCATTGAAGAAGATGTGGAAGTAGATGGGGCTCTTTGAGCCTCCTCATCATGTGCTAAGCCTTCTCCATGCCTCATCTGCTAAAAATATTCCAAGTGTCAATGTGTAATCACTACATCACCATCAAACCTTGTCAAGCATGACGTCAACCCTCAAAACATAACATTTTTCCTCTCCTAGGAAAATCATTTGGGTGCTAGTGGCTGGATAAGATCCTCCATGATGTCAAGTAATCCTCCAAAGGAATCTCTCTATGATCTGGTATGTGTTCCTACCACATCCAACCTCTATTCTCCTTGTCCCATGGAAGCCCAAGCTAGGATTGTTCTCCCAAAACTAGACACCAAGAAAGGTCCTGCAAAAAAAAAGGGTATGCCCTCCAAAGATATCAAGTCAAATATATCATGAAAATTATAAACCACATCTAATAGGAAAGGCACCTAAACATGTGCATCAAAACTACCTCATCAAATTAAAAAAAATATCAAAACCTTATACAATTGACCAAGTTTAAGTATGGGAGGGGTGTCATAGGAGTCCTATTGGGTAAACCAAGTCCCTCAAGTAGGGGATGCTCCCAAGGATGGTCTTTCAAGGTCATGAAATGGATGATGAGGTGGAAGGGGTTTTAAATTCACAGATCATTGAGTTTCATGACATACAAGGGCTATTATTATCTCATTCATAGGTGCCTTTGTAGAGGGTGTGTGGCACCTTCGTTTGCAATGCATTTTTTCCAAGCCCATCTTCTTGACATTTTTTGTTTCTTTCATGTTTTAAGGAACATGTTGAAGTCCATTGTCTCAATGTGGTGTCCACATAATGACAATGTCACTCAAAAATACCTTGCGGAAATCTGAAGGTTGGATTGTGGTGAGACCCTCTTTCTCTTAGTTGTGTAACTAAGCGCCACTACCCTAGCTTCGTGACTAGATTCCAGTAATATCATACTTCTAAATACCCATGATCATGATATTTCAGCTTGTGATGAGACCTCCCATCCTCCAACTAACCCCCTAAGAATTCATTATCATTGAAATTTGTAGGTCCCCCTTTTTCTTATAGAGAAGCGTTTTATTTCTTTCTCGGGGATCCTTGGGAAAAGCATCTGGAAGGTTAACATCTAGGATTTTATCTTTTATCCAACAAAAATCCCTCTAGGCCTTCAGCTCCTTGTTCCCATGAAATGAGGTACATGCCCTTCTTGGGTCACTAATTTACAAGGGCCTATAAGATGGAAATATTATGGGAATGTAATGAGTGGAAAGTGGTATGTATGGTAGGCAATGGTATGATAACCCCTCAAGGGACCCCTAATTGCAAACCTTCCCTAAAGGCTGGCCACTTACTAGGAAATCTATGACACTCACCAAGGTTAAACAAGGTCAAAAGAATAATGTCCAAGAAGGTGTTCTATAATCAAAATTATCTTAAATACAATGTGTTTAAATGCCTTAAATACTAGGGTGATTACCTGCCACAATATTTGACTTGTACCGCATGGAGAAAGACCCATATGCCTTCTAGAAGATAGATAGTGTGGTGGATGAGATTACAATGGATTAGAATGCAATGATAGAGTGGGATTTTGTATGTGCAAGTGGACACTACTAGTCATGTAATCTCTCAACACTCCATATCTTCAACCTGAGGGCCTCAAGACATGATCTCCTTAGTTATCTGAAAAAATGGTGATAACATATGGCTCCTACTTGGGGATATGTGGTCGTCATAGAGTGCATGAGAATCACAACATCTCATGGTAGACCTATGCCTACGCTGAAACATAAAATCGTAAAATATAGGGTTTTTTTATCACCCTTCATCCATATATATCAAAATCCAAATGAAAACTAATCTAGAAAAGAAAATTTTAGCATTTTCAAAAATTTATAAACTAAGCATGAAATCAATATGCAAGTAGAGAAAAATGAAATATGAAATGCATATAAATAATAGGAGTAATCAATATGCAAATGAAAGGGAAGAAAAATGACCTACGTACTTACTTGGGGCCTTGGGGCCTTGAAGATCAAGTGATGGGTGATGTCAGGCTAAGTCATACAACCAATGCAACCAACTAATCATCTCATCAAAGTATTTCCCTCTGTGCTTAATCATGTAATACAACAAATATAATTCAAGCACATAATAATCATTATTATAAATAAACATATAATCAATCATAAAATAAAACTCATGGAGATGGGTGGGAGGGAGGAAATCTTGTTGGAAAGAGAAACCATCAGCTCGATCATCCCACCTAAAAGTGTATCCACAAGCCTGATCAATCCATCTATGGAGAGGGATACCATATGTAGATGACAACTCGTCTTCATCTTCACTTAGAAAATAACTACTCCTTGAAGGCTAAGAAATGATAAGAGATCCCAAGAAAACATTTGGGTTTCCCATACAAGGGGAAACAAGGTAAGGCACAACCTTATGTCTAGAGAAAAACCCCTCCTTTGAACTTAGGAAACGTTTCTTCTTTTCCCACAAATCTTCGCCCAAAATCTCAACATGAAAGTACTTTTGTTTGGTAGTGTGGACCTTGGACTACTTTGGGTTGGTCACGACCTGGTGTCTATCAAAATATGAGCACAATGGCTGAAAATCCTCATAGAACAAATATGCATCCTCAAAAGGGTATGTATCAAGGGATGACTAAAGATCATCATGAGCATGTTGTGATAAGTCATTCTTGAATGAACGAAACAAATCTATAACCATATCATCACCAGGTTGCCAAAATTTTGAATCGTATATGCATGAAGACCAGTCCTCTAATGATGACAACATAACCCCTTTTGCTTGAGAGCTACCCTCAATATCATAAATGGGGTCTCTATCAAAAACGAAATGACCAAAATCCCATCTACATCTCCCAACTTGTATGAAATCATCAATGTGTAGATCTGCGATGTCAGATAAGTTTTGCATGAGATCATATGCATCATTGAGCCTAATTATTTCTTCATCTGTAGGAAGAGAACAAGGTTGAATGATATCATCTTTGTCAAGAGGGAGCATGGATACCAATGTCTCCTCATCTAGATGTTGTACTTCATCAAGGTATTCATCATTTAGATCTTCTTGAAAACTTTATTTATGAATATGTTCTTCAACCAGGTCTTTTTCATTTTCATTAATATCAAATAACTACCATTTTGATCTTGATCTCTAAAGAGTTTGTATACTTCCTCGGGAATGGAGAGAGGTTCATCATCATTTGGGAAGTTTTGTTGGTCCCATACTTCTTGGTCACAGCATTGTATGATAAATTTGTTCCAAAATATGCAATGGCCACTTACCAGGATGATTTTAGGGTAGGCCTTTCCTCATAATTATCGAGGATGGCATCATACTCTTCTTCTCTCTATTAACATAACTTAACAAGAAAGTCCTTGTCAAGGAAAATTTTCATTAGTTGTTCATAAAACTCGTAATCTTCATCTATGGTTCTCTTGAGGCACTCAAAACTTTCCTCATTGCTACTGTAAACTTCTTGTTTTTTGACTATTATTTCAACAAACTTTGGAACAAGTGTTCCTCTCAAGCATTGCATAAGATCAAGGTCAAAACTTTCTCTCGAAAAAGCATCCTCTTGGTCCTAAATTGTATCCTCAAGACTTTGAGCTTCTAGTCCTCAATATTTAAGAAAATCTCTGATGAGGATCGTCAAATAAGATATACTTCTTGTCTTGCAAGAATCCTTGATCCAATCCCTCTTTTCATTTCCCAAGGACAAAGAGAACAACCGCATACATACATCCTCATGTTGTGCACTCAAAATGTAGATACATCTAGTATACTCAACAACATGTGTTGTGGCCGATAATGGATTACCATCGAACTTTGGGAGGAGATCAAATTGGTTTATCAAGAACTTGTTTGGATATACACCAATAGCTTCAAGATTCAAGGCCTTTTATGCTTCATGAAATCACCACAGATTCATGTTTCCATTACTTATGGTAATACCTCAATGGATTCACCACATGAGCTCAAGTTTCATCAAAGGATGAAAATGGGAAGAGAAGGAAAGGTAGGTTGTGGGAAGGTGGAGTCACTAGACGAGACTCAAAGAGAGATCATCAAGGGTAGGAAGGGAACATCCCTTGGGTGGAGTCACCAGGAAAGTTATGGAAAAGGAGTTGGGATAGTTTTCCAAAGTGTCTTCAGGGTTCGGAATAGGATTCAAAATCCTCCTCAACAATGGTGCCAAAATGTTATTGCACAATTTGTAGGTTGGGAAAATCCCAACCCAACAAACAATTGGTGACAACTTAGAGAGAACCTTCCCACGGTCACCTTAGGTGGTTGTTCTCGTCACTTTATAGGTCGAAAAGACACAAGGAAAACCAAGTATACAATGCAATATGTTAGGTGGAAAATCAATTTAGACTTGTTGTCCCTAATTACAGAAAAAATCAATTATATATATCATCATGTAAAATATAATAAGAGCTGCAAAATAAGTGCTAAAATTCTAGTTGAATGAGCAAGAGACAAGCTAGTATATACTAGTTCAACTCAAGAATTAAAGAGCAAGACTTTAGCATAAAATCAAGGCTGGAACAAAAATCTTACTGAAGTGATATTTATCAGCCTTATGGTTGTATCAAACCAATCTTTATAACAGAAAATTCACCTAATGAAAATAAACTCAAATTATCCTAAAAAGTGCAATAGGGTTAGATGTTTGTTAGGGAAAAGTTTTAGCAAGTTTCTAGGGTTAGTTTAGGAGTTATCTAGGTTTAAGTCATTATATTTCTTCATCCCTAATCATTGTAGCTTAGTTTTATTACAATAGCAAGTTTTAGTGGATTAAATGGGATACCTCAATGAGGAAATTTATCCTAAGGCTCAAGGAACAATACATGTTGGTGCATAAATATGTTCAATGTATATCTCACACTCATTTAAATGTCAATATGGGATTCGTAATCATAAGAGTCATTACACTATATGTGCCGAGAACAAGTAACCTACCTAAGTCTGTTGCATATAGGAAATAATTAATAACATAAAAATCTTGTTTCTAAGATTTATAAATACTTCAAAGTATTCTCTGAACCTAAAAGAGAAAACTGATAATGAAACTTAAACAAACAAACAATCAAAGAGATGTTGTCCTAGAGAAACAAGTATGTTCATTTCAGACGCTTGAATTGAAAAGATGAACTTTAAGAAGCTTGTCTCCTATAGCAATTAAAACAATCAATTCCAACCATTCTCGAAACAAAAGCCAACTTCAACCTCATGTAATTCAATCAAACCATCACAAGGGAAGTTCAGTATAACTGAAAGACTTTATTACAGATCATGAAGATGAAATATAAAGTCTCATGGTCCCTTGCAATACTAGGTCTACTACAGTCATAAACTCAAAATATCAATCCCACACTTCAAATTATGAAATAGATACCTTCAACATCTGAGAATGAAATGTCTATTCGATCTAACACTTTCTTATTCACACCAATCCAAAATTATTAACTCAATGATCAATCCTAAAAATGAAGTAAAGACCAATCACACACACACTACTATAAACTATCCACACAAACACATAGAACGTATACAAGGAGGTTTACCTTAGTTGGGGAAGTGGGCCCTTGCCGAACCAACAAGGAACCTCTTAAGGAAGTAACAAACTAAAACTTTTCACTCACATCCAAGAATTGACATAAAAGATATTTTGTATTAATTTAGCTAGTAAATTGGATCAGCAGTCTTTTACTTCATACATGACAATGATAAGTATTGTCTGGTTCTTACAGTTTATTTTTTTACATTCGCTATTATCCCCATTGCTATCATCTATACAAAATTCCTTATATAAGGTAAGATGATACTATCAATATCTATGGATAAACATTAAACAATCTAAGAGATTTCACATTTAAGATTTACATCGAATTTTTAGGAATCGACTCCATCCTCATGACATGAAGTGCATGAGCGATGGAGTCTCTTGCAACTGGAAAACTTACTCGAGTGATTATATCCAACTGTCTTCTTGAAATATTCACCATTATTCTGGTCCAACTAGCGCATTCTAGAAACAGAGGTTCTGGTACCGTATTACACACAGTCGTGAGTCTAGTATCGAAATAGAGCAGAGCAGGTAGTACCGGAATAACACACGTCTTGGTACCGGAATGGATTTGGTACAAGATTACATGATGTATGGTAGTGCCAGATAGACTGCTCATAAATCAAATCATTATGACTATACAAAATAAAACACTTTCAATCGAATTAATTTAAGAAAGTTAAACAAACATGCTTTAAATCATCAATTACCTCTTGTGGACATGACATATCTATTAGGCATGTGTTTTTGGAGGGAGTAGTCCAATACAGGTTTATAACAGAGGAAAAAAGGCTCAGATACAGTGTAAGATAGGGAATTATCTATGTCAAAATAGAGACTCAACATTTCCCCCATGTTGAATATGTTTCATGTCCTCATGCAACATTATCAAAAACTGATACCCAAAAACTTTCTGCACAATTGGACCCTCCTCTGTCATTCCTCAGATTGCAAGATGTTAACACCAGAAGCTTCATTCTTCAATTCCTTCTTGATCACCCTAGTGTAATGGATCAATCGCAATACCTTGTTAAGTTTGGTAGATACCTTTGCATGTTTCTCTTTCAATTCTGCATTCTCTGCCTTGATATGCCTATCCAGTATTTTGTATTCTTCAACTTCTTGCTTAAATCTCTCAATTTCTATTAATAATGTTTGTTCATTCAGGGACTTGTCTAGGCTTGGTGTGAGTGCTTTCTTGGCCACCATATCTCGAGCCTCTTTTTATTTCCTCGGACTCCTCATAGCCTTTTTATCATCTTTCATCTTCTCAGGGACTTTCCTGGACTCAGTGTGAGTGCTTCCTAAGTTACCACCTCTCGAGCTTCTTTTCCTTTCCTCAAATCCATCAAAGTCTCTATCACCAACCCTTCTATATCACTTATTTTTACCATTCCTCTTGTTTCTCTTGTGGTAGCTCCCTAACCACTCCCTTTTATGGAGAACTTGGAATATCCATGGATTCTCTTTGAGAAGAAGGTATGTTTGGAGTTGTCGCCTATTTGGCCATACTTCTGGTGGTCTTGCATATGGGCAGAGAGTCTTTCTTAGACTTGCTGATAGGGGTAGGATTTTCTTCAAACAATTTCCTTTTCTTCTATCTACTGACAGGGGTAGGCCTGGACACCTGTTCCTCCTGTGTTGAATTAACTTTTATCTTGTGGGATTGAATTGTAAATTCTGGGGTTTGCTTCTGCTGGAAAACCCGTATTCCTATCTTGGAAGATTGAGGTGTGGGATCTGGAACTTGTGCCTCCTTCCCTTCTAGTTTCATTTTATTTTTACTTGTCACCTTAGTGGTCTCCTTCAGTTCACAAACTAAGTTTTGGGAAGGCCGAGTAACTTCAAAAATACTTTTCAATTCTTTAGAGGATTTTGAAGGGGTTTTTACAGTTGGCTCTAGCAAAATCTCTTGTTGATCCATCTCCTCCTTCTTTTGTTTATTATTTTGTGATTGTTGGTATTTAGGGCCCAGGACCGAACTAGACGCTTTAGATTGTGCTGACTTTTTCTTGCTTTGTAAATGGAAGTCAGGGGTCTTCTCTATTTGATTGATTGGTTCTAATGACATTTCCACAATTGTTTCAGGAGCATTATCTAATTGACCATCTAGTTCTGAGCCTTCTTTTCATCTTTTACTCCTTTGAACCAAGGTAGGAATTACTCTTTGGAATTGAGTGGTTGTCTTCTTTCTTGATATAACAGGTTCCCATATGACAGACTTTTATGTCACTGATTTCTCAATGGATTGAGATGAGTTGGGCATAGTAGTGTCTTCTTTACCTCCTGATTTCATTTTTTTGTCTTTCTTTGCCTTTATGCTTGAGCCTTCACTATGTAACCCCACCTCCAGTGTCTCAACCGATTTGGATTTTTCTTGAGCGAAACTCTGTTGGAGTAATTTCTTCCAACTACCCCCTTGTGTTTTTAAAGCATGAACAACCAGAAGTTTGATTAAATTGTGATGATGAAGGCTAGTCTCAGGTTTCTTGGAAACTGACCTCACCCCTCTTTCCATTTTCTTTAAACTCATCCATAAAAAGTAGGGGAAATTAATCTGTGGTCCTCCCTCAAAATGTGATAAAAGATTTAAATGATAAATGAAGGTCACGACATACCTTCCCTCACAGGTGAGGAATTTCTGCAGACTTATAAGCATCATCCAATATTCTTCTTTGATGTAGCTTTGAGGGATGCCTTTGGTCCAATCAGGGTCATGATGTTCTAGCTTGAGGAATTTTTGACAGAGATTTTTGTTAATGATCACTTTCTTGAAGTATTTTTCTCCAGCCATCAGGAGACCCATAGCTTCTACTATAGTGGCCTCTGTAATTTTTAACTTCACATCCAGCTGCACATTTTCTCCATCATATGTCTGCACAAAGACAAGAGAAATCCCCTCATGATGACCTTTAAATTTCTCCAAGAATGGCACCCACCCTATCTATTCATATTGTTTCTTACAAGCCTGATATTCTATTGTTTCTCTGTATATTTGAAATATGGGCTCATGCCTGTCGACCCCCATGCTAGCTTAAATTATTCTCTTAGGTGGATAAAGAATGGATAGAGGGTCTAGGATTGAGTATCAGATGATAGAGTATCGGTTGGGAAAAATATGCAAGGGATATGAAGTCATAGGGTGTTTGTAGATGGTGTGACAACAATGGTAAATAATGCTCATCTGGATGGACGAGCCATCCAGAAGAGTGTTTATGAATGGAAGTGTAGATTACAACAGTCATGTCAATACTCATGATGATATGGTGAGGTAGGTCGGATCTACTAATGGATTCCAAATTCGTGGGAAGCTTGGTGTCGGACGATATTCACAGAAGGATGTGGTCGTTATGATTGAGACTCTTGTATATGAAATCGGTTGGGATCATTACTCGATATGTTGTGATTCGTGGTTCATGTCATCTCATATAGTATGACAATGAATCATGGGTTTTATTTACCGGATAGACAGAGGGAGTATGAGTTTGATCCGGTAAAAGACATCATGAATTTTCACTCTTGATATTCCATAGGACACTTCCTCCTCACGGAAGTGAGATCTAAGATTTCTACAAAGATTTGTGACAAAGCAGGGGTACATCATGATCCAAGAGAAATCAGATGTTCTAAATGCATATTTAGTCTAATTCCTTTAAATAACACGAAAAAAAGTGTTGAATCGGTATGTCCTAGCACTAATAATTGGACAGCGACTTGGAAACATGATGAAAGTTACCCCTCATATTCTTACCAATATCAGATCACCTATGTGTAGAATTTGTAGTTGGTACGGAATCACCTGAGTACCGGATTACCTGAGTACCAGATCACCTATGTGTAAAATTGGTAATTAGTACCGGAATAGTGAAGGGTCCCTTCTTTTATATTGGATAGGATCCGGTGTCGAATAGGAACAATGAGATGATTTGGTATAGGGGTGGCCCTTAGTACATAAAGGTGATCATTGATGCGAGATAAGAACAAAAATGAACATTTTCTAGTGCTTAAAAATCTTGACATTGATTCTAGTAACAGTGATTTATAGGAATAGTTGGTGTTCTATGGTCAAATTCATATGTAAAACCATGTAGTTGCCAAAGTGTATAGAGGAATAATGCAGGAAATCTTTGTAACAGGAGGGTACTATGTAATGACCAGTGACTAAGATGACAGAACTCCTCTTCTTCTGGAACCAAGGTGACCACGCTTTTGCTGGCATTTCCTCTTTTATTACAATACAATAATAATCCTAACTACTAATTTTCTGTGGTTTTTTATCGAGCCCAGATTAGTTAATGCTCATCGGTATTTTAAATTTTACAGAGTCTGAAAAACTTAAAGGAAACTCTCTATACTGTCCCATGGATTTTTATCGAGCTCGGACCAGTTCCTACTCCATGGTATTTTCAATTTTAAAGAGTCTGGAAAACTTAAAGAAGACTCTCTATACTATCCCGTGGATTTTTATCGATCCATGGCTATTTCCTGCTCACCGGTATTTTCAATTTTAAAGAGTTTGAAAAACTTAAAGAAGACTCTCTCTAGTAGTTTTCCTGCTTATTTGTTTATCTACATGGGAACACCACCAAAAAAAACAAATCTTTTACCTTGGTTAGTTACACCAAAAATAAAGAAAAAATTCATCTCATGACACACCTCTGTACAGAAAATGAATTTATACAATTTGAAATTACTATGGTAGGTCAGCAGGAGGAGAAACCCTCTTGCTTACCAGTTGAATTTCGGAAGTCTAAAGAACATTTTTGACAAAATCCTCCTTTGACAGAGGTTTGTGATAAACCTTTAATCGATGTCCATTTACAACAAGGGAAGTTTGATTTTCATCAGTAGTGTTTATCCTTACTGCACCATTTTCATAGACTGTATCAACCTCATAGGGCCCCATCCATCTGGTAGACATTTTTCCTTTAAAATTTTTGAATCTTCTATCATATAGGAGGGCCCAATCACATGGATAGAAGGACTTCTTCTTAATGTACTTGTCATGTCATTTGGTCCTTTTCTCTTATATTAGGGTGGTTCTTTGTAGAGCATCCTATCTTATCTCATCAAGCTCGTTCAATTGTAATAACCTCTATTTTTTAGCTTCATTCAGGTCCATTCCTAATTGCATGGCAGTTATGAAGGTCTTTACTTGAAACTCTATGGACAGTAGTACCTGCTTCCCATACACCAAATCATAATGTGTATGACCTATTGTATTTCTCCAAGCTATACTGTAGGCCCACAAGGCCTTAGGAAACCTATCATCCCAGTCTTTGTGATGCAGTTGAACAGTCTTAGTGAGGATGGCCTCTATCACTTTGTTGGTCGATTCCACTTGGCCATTGTCTTGGGGGTGATAGGACGAAGACTTTCTGTGTTTGATATTGTATTGTTCGGTAAGAGCCTTGACCAAATTTGAGGTGAATTGTGTCCCTTGGTCAGTGACTATTTCCCAAGGTACCCTGAAACGAGTGAAAATTTCCTCAAAGAGAAAATCTACAATAGATTGTTCATTAGCTGAATACAGGGCCTTGGCTTCTACCCATTTTGTTACATAGTATGTGAAAACTAATATGTACTTTTTTTGCAGGACATGGGATTGATAGGTCCTACAAAATCTAAGGCCCATTTTTCAAAGGGTTTGATTACTACTTGGGCTTGGAGTGGCATTTCATCGAATGTTGTAGGTTTTCCCATTCTTTGGCAATCATCACAACTAGCCACATATTTCTTTGCATCTTTGAAAATGGTCGACCAATAATAGCCAGATTGTAGGATTTTGTAATATGTCCTTTTGTTAGCAAAGTGGCCTCCACATGGGCCATCATGGCAGGCTCTAAAGATATCCTACATTTCATCTTCCCAAACACATCTTCTGATTACCAAATCAGGTCTCGTTCGGTATAGGGTATCCTCATGCCACATATAATTGGCACTTAGCTGAATGATTCTCAATTTTTCTTTGGATGTCATACCTTAAGGCAGCTTGTCGGTTACCAAATAGTTGGCTACGTCTGCATACCAAGGGGTGAAAGTAGAAATGGAAAATAAATTATCATCCAAAAAATCATCATCTACTGGAGTACTGTCACCTGTATGGATAAGCCTAGACAGGAAATCAACAACCAAGTTGTCTATTCCAGACCTATCTATGATAGTGATATTGAATTCTTGTAGTAACAACAACCATCTAGTTACTCTATCATTTGTAACAGGTTTATTCATTATAAATCTGATAGTTGAGTGGTCAATGTGCACAAAAACTGTGTATCCTGTTATATAGTGTCTAAACTTGTTGATGGCATTTACTACTGATAAAATTTATTTCTCTGTGACAGTATAGTTTGCTTCAGTGGGTGAGAGGTTCTTACTAATGAAGTATATAGCATAAGGAATCTTCCCTTCCCTTTGTCCTAATACAACTCCCAAAGTGGTATCTGAGGCATCTGTACAGATATGGAAAGGAAGAGACCAGTTTGGACCTCTCAAAGTAGGGGCACTTGAAAGTTTTTTTTTAAGATTTCAAAGGATATTTTGCATTGCTCATCCCAACAAAATTCAACATATTTCATTAGTAGTTTGAAAAGGGGGGCAGCTAGGTTTGTAAAATTTTGAATAAACCTCCTATAGTAGTTGGCATGCCCTAAGAAACTTATGGTTTCCTTTTGTGAGCTAGGGATCTTAATTTGGGAAATAATGTCGATTTTGGTAGGGTCCACTCTTATTCATGTATCGGAGATGTGGTGACCTAGAACAATTCTTTCAGTAAGCAGCATTCTCAATTTTTCGTGACTGAGTGAGAGGTTTCTCTTTTTACATCTAACCAGTAACTTCTTCAAATTATCCAATGCCTGTTGGAAATCATCCCCATATACCATGAAGTCATCCATGTATACTTCCACACAATCATTAGTCAAATCGGAGAAAATAGCCAAGACAACCCTCTGAAAGGTAGCAAGGGAATTACATAACCCAAAGGGGAGAACCCTATAGGCATAGGTTCCCCAAGGACAGGTGAATGTGGTCTTATCCTGGTCTTCTGGTAAAATTTGTATTTGGTTGTAACCACTAAACCCATCCAGGAAAGAAAATTACCTCTTCCCAGATAAAGTGTCCAAGACCTGATCTATGAAAGGTAAAGGGAGGTAGTCCCTATAGGTGGCCTTTTTTAGTTCTTGAAAGTTCACACAAATTCTCCATTTCCCATTTTTCTTTGGTACAATAACTAATGGGGAGACCCATTTGCTATCTGATATAGGGTACATGAAATTGGCTTGTAGGAGTTTTTGGAGTTCTTCCTTTACTATATCTTTCAAGGTTGGGTTCATTATTCTCTAGGGCTTCTGGACAGGTCTGATCTGATCATTAGTGTAAATATGATGCATACAGGTATCGGGGTGGATCCCTTTCATGTCAGAGTAATCCCATGAAAACGCATCAGATTTCCCTTGAATCATTTGTACCATCTTTTGTTGTTGATCTATTTCTAGGCTGGCATTGATATATAAGGACTTCCCAAGACTGATTTCAACATCTTGGACAACAGATTCCTTCCCTTCCTCTAATTTTGAAAGAGTGGCTATTTTAGAAGTGGAAGGGTGCCAAGTTTCTTGAAGTTCAGGGCTAAAGATGTGTGTGTAGTTAAGGAAATATTGGGGATAGTCAATGCATGCCAAAGCAGCTAAGAATAGACTTAGGATTTGTTCTTTAGAGTGTTCTTGTACTCCTTTTACTTGTTCAAGCATCAACAAGGGTTGAGTATAGTCCTCCTCCCCATAAGGATTCTCCAACCAGAGAGGAACTTCAGTGGTTGGTTGGGCGGGGGGAAAAAGGATAAGTTTATGACTTTGAGTGTCATTGGAAATTGTCATTTCTCCAGATCGACAACTGATGAATGCATCAGTAGTGGCCAACCAAGGTCGGTCGAGTACCACTGGGTGTCTTGGTTTGGGGGATTTGGGATGGATTACCAAGAAATCCACAAGGTATTCCCAAGAGACCAATGTCACTATTATATCATCTAAACTTCCTTTTGGGGTGATGGTTGATTTATCTGCAAGCTCTAGCAAAGTTTGTGTAGGTCTTAAGTGATCTAGTTGTAGTGTTTTCATAGTGTTTACTGACATCACATTTATTGTTGCCCCTATATCAATCAATGTGTTAGGTAAGGAACCACCATTGATTTCTATGGTTACCACTGGGTTCCCTGGATCACTATACTTGGAAGGCATTTATGTTATAAATTTGGGTAACTGCCCTACTACCCGTATGACAGGAGGTACCTTCCTCTTTCTTCTTGGATTTTTAATGCAAAGGTCCCTTACAATGTTAGCATAGATAGGCATGTCTTTAATGGCCTGTAGTAGTGGGATCTTTACACATATATGGAGTTCAGTCTCTAGATTATGTTCTAGAGATTCTTCAGTTTTCTTTACGAGCAACCTTTATGGGTAAGGGGGATTCATTTCATGGGTTGTTTCTTCTGCAAGGGAGTTGGTAGAAGGGATTTCTTGTGGTACTGGAGTGTTTATTTCTTCGTTCAATGGATCAGTCATATGTTCTTCTCTTTGAACCATTTGGACATCTATTTGTTCTTCTTGGTTTGTGTGACTATGCACTTATTCTTCTTGAATGACCATAGTGGGATTTTTTTTGTTTACAATCCTTCTTGATCTTACTTCAATTCCATTAAATGAAGCTAGTGTTATTACATATGTAGGAAAGGTTTGTAATTCAATGTTTTGTATAGGTTGTGTCAGTTTGTTATTTGGGTTAGGGATAGGTTGTACAGAAATAGGGGTAGGTCGAGGAGGGTTTTGGATGGGTGCATCTTGCATTGGTTTTTGCATATTTGGATTCATGGGTAGTGCAAGTGGTTGTTGTAGTTGTGGGGGTGGAAGAAAAGCACGGGGGTTAAATCCTAAGAGCAACTGTGAAATATTCGAAGGATATTGTGGATAGGTGGGAAAAATTGTTGGTTGAAAGGGGACATTTCCATATACAGGTCCTCTCCACCCATATTTCCAAGGTTGGGTTTGTGTCGACCACTGAGGATAAGACATGGGGGGTACCCATTGTTGTTGGGGGTGTTGTGTAATTGGGTCGGAAAACATGTTGGGGTTTTATTATCTCCATCGTCTCCTAGGGGGCTAGGATGTCTCGAGTTCTCCTCCTCCCTTGAACATGGCCTTGAGTCCGAGAAGAGAAGGGAATTTGTTAGTAGGATGGTCCTCTGTGCAAAGACCACATATTTCAATAACATTGAGGGGGAATTCCTTTTCAGGGTGTTTTCTCCTACACTGATGACAAAAAATTGCTAACGCATCATTTTCTTCCTCTTGTTTTCTTTTAATTTTCATGGTATCTAGTTGGGAACTGATGGTGTTTAGGATATCTTTTTTAATTTTTTCCAATAGATTTCCTATTTCAATCCTTGTGACACCTTCGGATGTGGGTTTAGCAATTTTGTTGGTAGGGTCCCTTATACTTTTCCCCATTTTAGCTTGACTGCGAGAGTATCTTTTACAATACTCTACTATGTCTGCAAATGGATTTTGGTATACGTCCCCAGAACTCATGAGTTTTAACACTTCAATGTAATCATCCCTCACACCCTTTAGAAAGAAAGTCCTAACTGTAGTTGTATCTAAGGAAAACTGCTTAGTCTTTTGGTAATTGTATAAGAACCTCTCTAGGTAGTCTTCTAAGATTTCTTCTACCGATTGCTACATTTTGAATATATCATTCCTAACGTCCCTAGGTCTGCAGTAATCTTGGTATTTCTAAAGGAATGTCTCCTTCATACCATCCCAAGACAAAATTGTGTGTTCTCCTAAGATCATGAACCACCGCAGTGACAAATCTTTTAGTGTGGTTGGGAAAAATTTTAATTTTTTAGCATTATTTGTGTAGTTATAGCTCCTACACAATATGTCAAATTCAAATAAAAACGATTCAAGGTATTCTATCGACATACCTCGAAAATGAGGAAGTGAAGATAATGGACTCTTCTTCATAGCAACATCTTTAGCAATATCCAGTATGGGGAATCCAAATGTCTTTGTTTCATTGGCTATGTTTCCCTCTTCTTCTGCCATGTTTCCAAGCAATCTGTAGGGAGGTGGTGAATTTTCTCCGCTGAGTGATGGTTCCACCACTTGGTTACCTGGTATCTCTAGTTGTTCCAAGGTTTTGTGTGGCCTCCTAACAGCAGATGCAACCTCTTCTATTACCACCTCTGCTTATTTTTCAGTTTCTCCTTTGGATGGGGTCGCCAATGCTTCCTCCCTTTCTTGTTGCCTTATGTATTTAATCAGAACAGTGGCTTCAGATATAGTGCCTTTTTTTGTTGTTGCAATTTATGCCTTTGAGCTCTCTTCTATGAGAAATTTTCCTACATGAGTTTTCAATGAATTAGTATAAGGGGGGGGTTTCTTTGTTGTTTTCTTTTCTAGTTTTTTTTATATTTTAGGAGCAATAAATCTACCTTTATTATCCCTGTACCTACTCATAAAAAAATGAAATAAATGAAAATGCAGATTCCTAATTAGAGGTAGGAGGACAACCTGACTTTGGCGCAACCCCACCAAAGTGGATGCACAGGTTCTTACCTTTCGTCTTACCGTCTTCTCCCCACCCTCAGATTATCCTCAAATCCAATCCAATACTTCATCAAACCAATAAAAAATATGCTACCTGTTACCATTTACAATTCCCGGACAATGGCGCCAAAATGTTGGTGCGTAAATATGTTCAATGTATATCTCACACTCATTTAATTGTCAATCTAGGATTCATAATCGAAAGAGTCGTTACACTATATGTGTCAAGAACAAGTAACCTACCTAAGTCTGTTGCATATAGGAAATAATTAATAACATAAAAATCTTATTTCTAAGACTTCTAAATACTTCAAAGTATTCTATGAACCTATAAGAGAAAATTGATAATAAAACTTAAACAAATAGTCAATCAAAGAGATGTTGTCCTATAGAAACAAGTCTGTTCATTTCAGGCACTTGAATTGAAAAGATGAACTTTAAGAAGCTTGTGTCCTATAGCAATTAAAACAATCAATTCCAACCATTATCAAAAAAAAATACAACGTCAACCTCATGTAATTCAATCAAACCAACACAAGGGAAGTTTAGTATAACTGAAAGACTTTATTACAGAGCATGAAAATGAAATATAAATTCTCTCGGTCCCTTGTGATACTAGGTCTACTACAGTCATAAACTCAAAATATCATCCCACACTTCAAATTATGAAATAGCTACCTTCAACATCTGAGAATGAAATGTTTATTGTATCTAACACTTTCTTATTCACACCAATCCAAAATGATTAACTCAATGCTCAATCTTGAAAATGAAGTAAAGACCAATCACACACATACTGTTGTAAACTATCCACACAAACACACAGAATGTATACAAGGAGGTTTACCTTAGTTGGGGCAGTGGGACCTTCCCAAACCAACAAGGAACCTCTTAAGGAAGTAACAGACTAAAAATTTTCACTCACATACAAGAATTGACATAAAATATCTTTTGTATTAATTCAACTAGTAAATTGGATCAACGGTATTTTACTTCATACATGACAATGATAAGTATTGTCTGATTATTACAGTATACTTTTTTGCATTCGCTATTATCCCCCTTGATATCGTCTATGCAACATTCCTTATATAAGGTAAGTTGATACTATTAATATCTATGGATAAACATTAAACAATTTGAGAGATTTCACATTTAAGATTTACATCGAATTTTTAGGAATCGACTCCATCCTCATGACATGAAGTGCACGAGCGATGGAGTCTCTTGCAACTGGAAAAATGACTCGGGCGCTTCTATCCAACTATCTTCTCGAAATATTCACCATTATTCTGGTCCAACTAGCACATTATGGAAATGGAGGTTCTAGTATCGGATTGCACACAGTCGCGAGTCTAGTATCGGAATAGAGCAGAGCAAGTAGTACCGGAATAACACACGTCTTGGTACTGAAATGGATTTGGTACCAGATTAAAATTGTCTTGGGTACCGGAATGGATTTGGTACCGGATTACACAGTGTCTGGTAGTGTTGGATAGACTTCTCATAAATCAAATCATTAGGATTATACAAAATAAAACACTTTCAATCAAATTAATTTAAGAAAGTTAAACAAACATGCTTTAAATCATCAATTACATCTTGTGTACATGACATAGCTATTAGGCATGTGTTTTGGGAGGGAGTAGTCTAGTATAGTTTTATAACAGAGGCAAAAAGGCTTAGATATAAGGTAAGATAGGGCATTATCTATGTCAAAATAGAGACTCAACAATACCCAAGTGATAGAACTTCAAAATTTAAACTTTTCACATTTACCAATGCAACAACTAGTGCCTTTCATTAATGGGTTGATGGGGTTGAAAATAAATAGCTAGAGCTACTACCTCCTTGGGGGTATAAATCCTCTTATTCCCCAAGGAAGTTAAACTAGCTAGGGTTTAAACTAAGGGGTGCATATCCTTATACTTCCTTAGAAAACCCTTGCAAACAATAATTCTATGCTTTAAAATTATGGTGGAGATAAAGTAGGGGTGTATGCACTTATACTCCCTACCTATCCTTAGCAAAAATCAACCTTGTGCTTGAATTACAAATGATATCAACAAGTAAAATTTCTTACCAATCCAAATAACAACAAGATAAACCATAACATGCCAAGATAAACCACCACAATAGCTAGAAAAATACATCCAAGAGCTAGTGCATCATCATCATGTACTCCATAACCAAATAAATCACCATACCATAGAATAAGAGAACAAAAGTATTCAAGGTAGAGAAAAGTCCAGTTCTCTACTTCTCACAATGGGAGATTTATGTTTTAAAATGAGATTTCATGATCTCTATTTATACAAAATTTATATCACATAATTTTTCCACTTAGCAAGGATAAAACATAAGAGAAGGGGTCAACAACCCTTATATTACCCCTTGCACAAAAATAATATTAAAAAATTCATCTTAAAATTCACTTTTACACTAAAGAAACCCTAGAACAAGGTGACATCACCCCTTTAGGGGACGTTTTGGCACTTGAGCAAGTCATTGGAGAAGATGTGGAAGTCTTTGGGGTTATTTGAGACTCCTCATCATGTGTTAAGCCTTCTCCATGCCTCATCTAGTAAAAATATTCCAAGTTTCAATGTGCAATAACTCCATCACCATCAAACCCCCTCAAGCATGACGCCAACCCTCAAAAGATAACATTTTTCCTCTCTGTTGGAAGCCATATTAATTTCTATCTTTTCTTTACAAGCTACCTACACAAGGTTTTTGAACCCTCATTACTCATTGCAACTTTTTAAACGACACCATTATCTTTCGCTTTTTGCATACCTGTTTTTCGTTTTCATTTTCACGACTACAAGCGTGAAAACCAACAGTTGGAATTCATGTTAGTTACATTAAAATGATCATTTTGTTTATCATGAACCTACTTGTTTATATGGTTATAACTCCTTGACCTCAAACACACCACTGGTCACATATTTATCAAAAACACCCAATATTTATGCATTTGACTATTGTTAATATGGTGTCAATTTACATAAACTTTGATGCAATGGTTTGATTGAACACATTAATTTTTGGGTCAAATCATGGTTCATTTGACATGTTGTTTAAAATTCTTTTTGATATGAACTATTGTGATTTGAATGTAACATTTTACCAATTCGTCGTCGATTGTACAGCCTGACATGATATTCCTGCATGGTCCCAATTTACTCCACCACACTAGCACACATAAGCATTAACGCTCTATCTTGCATTTCGGGTTGCCTTTGCTTGTTTTGGGGAAGCTGCGGGAAAAATGGTTCGATGTCTACCCTGTCAAACCCTATCGCCGATTACCCTGTTGATTTTGTGTTATTCGCTATGGCTCCTGTAGTGTGAATCGAGCCCAACGGTGTCCAAACTTTGTTGTTGTTTCATAATGCCCGAGAGGACCTAGAGAGGAATGGTTGGTTTTTTTTTATTGAGAAGTTCGAGGGTTTCAACCTAGCAGTTGCTCAGTAATTTTCACTTACATTCGATGGGTGTAGAGCCAAAATTGGGGATGCCCAGCTCGAAGTAAACAAGGATTTCCTCAGCTCAGCCACTGGTCTTCCAGCCGAGGGACAAAGATGGTTTAAAAATTCGAAGGTTGATGAAGTACCATGGCCACTGTTGTTTACCTCAAGGAAGATCAACAGTTGCGACAAAGGAATTCATGTTACAGATCTTAAGTCTAGATGGCATGATTTGTTGTCTATTATCAAGCAGTTTGTTACATGCGAGGGTAGATACGGTCTGGTTTTCCTATACCACCTACGGCTGCTCATGAGTTTCATAGATTTTCCCTTAAATATGCCGTATTTTCTCCTTAGGAGTTTATATAGAATGGCTAAGCGCTTCAAAAGGGAGGTAGCCGACTCCAGCCTCTTCCACCATTGTTTAATTAAAATTATTGTGGCTCAACAGTTGAGGTTGAGTGGCAATTGTTGGGACGCTTTCTTGTTGAGGAATGGTTTTTCCACTCCTAAAATAGGACAATTTGATAAAACCGTTGATATAGAAACCCTTTTCGGGCCTGTCATTCCCCCTCCTACACTCTTGCCCTCTGTTGAACCCTCAACCTACCCGAACGCTACCCAACCTAACACCCTGCCTGACTCATGTCCAAAAGATGGTGGTAATCTTGTTAAAAGGTCTACAAGGAAAAAGGGTAAGGGTGAAAATGATATCAATTACAAATGTAAAAAGGCCGCGTGTTGGGTTTCATGGTGTGATCGCAATAAACCTAAAGAAAACACAGACCAACAACCAATTCTGTTGAGTGCAGATTCTGATTCCAAAATCAAACAGTTTTTGACTGAGGAGTATCCATACTCACACGGCCTTTGTTCAGTCAAGCCCTATGACTATGTGACGAACCTCTCGCCATGTCTTAAAGATGAACCTAACTACCTTGGGATCAAACTTGACAGAGGAACTGATGGTCAATTCAGAAGTTCCTCACATGTGAATGAACAGCCTGATCAACCACAATGCAATGAATACAAGTCGTGGCTCAACCGATATTATACAAACGTCCCTTTCCTCCAATATCATATCAAGTCCTTGGAGGACCGAGTGAATTTACTAACTAAAGAGAACGACAGATTGCAAGCTAATGATAAAAGGCAGAAGACCATAGGCTCTGTTGTCTTTAAAAATGTGGAGGGGACCACTGCCATTATCAATTCGAAAATAGCTTGATTAAAACGAATCCCTGAATCTGAGGTATGGTATTTTAGAAGTAATTTTAAGATGATTTTGTTTTGTTTTGAATTAGAATACAAGATGTGTTTTCTCAAATCACATCTATTTTTGTTTGGATTGATTTGATAAAACATGATTCTGGTTATAATTATAACTAGCTAACAGAATCGTGAGATTTTGTAGCTAGTTATTAAAATTTGAATTTTTTGGTTTTACAATTAAAACACAACATGTATTCTTGTGCGTTTTCAGGTACATACAAATTCTAAAGGAGATTGGATCGATAGTGGCATCTCTGAACATGCTATTTATTTACATGGTTTTAGATTAGGCTGTTAGTTTTAGATAGAAATGGGAATTTGGGAGATTGTATTTCCCATAATTTTTGCAACAACTTTGATAATTTCCACAAGGAATGTTTTGATCCTGTGGCCTTTATAAATGTATTATTTTGTAAACAAATACCATCGCTACCTGGGAGAAAAAACTATGGATTGGTGATTATTCAGACTTGAATGAAAGTGAATATTTGCACAACTTTAGCTTCAATATATCATATTTTTGTTCAAGTTTTGCTCATTTTGATTTGTAATCAAATTTTGACTACTTTAGATATCATAATTTGTTACAGGTTGATGTGATGGGATTTATATGGTGTCCATGTTTTTATGTCTCTCATTTTATATACAACAAGCAAGCTGTTCACGTTTGATGATTAGAAGATTGATCTTCTTTATTCAATGAGCAGTCATATGCAAATTTTCATACTCAGATTTATCTTAATATGATCATTTGTCAAATTATAAATTGTTGTTGTTGCATATCTTACTTGTTCTGTCATTAGCATTCAAAGCGTTACAGCTTCGTGTTTATGAGAAGTATTGGTAAAATTTGGTGCAGGTTGGCCTCATCAAACAACAAACGTAGATGCTACACACAAGACACATAGGATATACGATTACAGGTTAGTTTGCTAGTAGCATTCTATTAGTTTACTTAATGTAATAATTTTTTGTAGTTTAGATACACTGTATATATTGTTATTTTTATTTCGCAACTAGATAGTTGTCATTTCATTTCTAGTTTATAAAAGTTATATAAAAAAAATCAAAAATACTGAACAATACCTTTGTTGTCAATTCATAATGATTTTCACGGATTTCGATCAAAATTTGCATTTTTTGAATACTGTACATAAAATAGAAATATAAATATATCGATACACTATACATTTAATAAGTAGAACTACTATTCTATTAGTTGGTAAACTGTGAATATATCTTAGGTTGTATATATTTTTCAGCAACTGTTTTTCATTCAGTTAGTTTCTTTAGTTTTTGTCTTTTCACTTCCGTAGGACTTATATCGGCTAACGGAGTTGATAAACTCGTCAGAGTGGATTAATCCAAAATTCTTGGGTTATTTAGACAACCCCGGACCGGATTCACTCCTCTAGTTGACAAGCGGTCAATTTCACCCGTCAACAAATGGCGCTAGAAGGAGCGCTTGAAAATTATTAATGGCACGAGGCAATCGTAAGACTCCTCCACCACCCAACCGCTCACCTATAGTGACAAGAAGTCATTCAAATGACAACATCGTCCCTCGAACAACAACCACATCAAACGATGATCTACGGATCACAGTTGAACCAGTAACTCCAAATCCTATAGGTGGTGATGTACAAGAGATTGTCCGCCAATCTCTCATAAGAACACATAGTGCCTTCGCCCGTTTAAGGCAACCAAACTGACCTTTGGACCAACCATTAGACTTATTTGATATCAAAGAACAAATCGGAGGCACTAACCTCACTTTAAATCCTACAGATCCAACCCTCACTCCTACAGCAGGAGGATTTGGAATACCACCCTCACCACCTCCTTCATCCCCTTCTTCTTCGGGAGAAGAATCCTCTGACGAAGTCTCTTCCTCATCCCATCCTTCGACACCACCCACACCAATGGCCAACTAGAAAAATCCTGCCAAACCCTGGCTCAACCAAGATGTAGTAGCCATACTCGGGCCTCAGCATCTCTTGCCCAAACATCTGGAGAAATGGCTCCCCAAGTTTGACCCAGACTCTAAACAGATCGCCAAAGATCACATTAAAAAGTTTATGTTAGCCATTAGACTCCGTAATGTCGAGCACGAAGATGTAGCCTGTAGATTTTTCCCCTATACTTTCGAGGGCAATGCCTCTACCTGGTACTTTTCCCAACAACCCCATACCATCGTTTCATGGGAGAAGTTTGAATCCTATTTTCTTGAGAAGTTTGGAGACGACAAGTCCCCAGAAGTTCTAGTCATGGAGCTTTCTAGTTTAAGAATGAACCCCAAAGAGAAAATCAAATACTTTAACCAAATATTCTTAACACTAAAGAATCGAATCCCTACGGATTCGATGCCTACTGAGAATCTTATTATAGCATACTATACAAAAGCCTTACATCAAAGTATAGCCATTTGGGTAAAGAGATATAAGAAAGCCACGTTGTTAGAGGCCTTCAAAGAGGCCAATCAGATTGAGAAATACATCCTCATCTTAAAATACACTACTAGCAATGAAATAGAAACTAGTTCATCTTCCAAAAAGAAAATAGAAATCCTCCCTAGACCTGCCCAAAACAAAACACAACCTGAAAGCTCAGATCTAGAAAACTTAGAAAAGGTCGTTCAAAAACTGTCAAATCAAGTTATAGATTTGAAAAGGATGGCCAAAGAATATTCTTCGAGAAAAGGGCCTTACAAACCCCCGTTTAGGAAGCCTTTTCCCACCAACCGACCTAATTCAAACATCGAAGGCTTAAATCTAGAAAGTTTGCAATTCGCTATTCAAACGATTATAGAAGCCCGGGATAACTTGATGCCCCCTGAAATCCCTGAGGAAGTAGTTGAACAAGAGATAGTTGAAGAAGATGAATCTTCTCCAAACATTTTTGGACACTTCTCGGATATCATTTTTCAAGCAAATTTTGAGACAGTACATCCCTACAATACTAGGAGTAAGACAACAAACAAGCCTTCTTCTGAAAACACTACGACTTTGCCCCCAAAACAGTCTAAAACAACTGAGACTAAACAGAATTATGTGAACCCAAGCTTAGATTACGATTTAGTTGAAGATCTAAAAAAGTTAAGGGCTAACATTTATGTTTATGAATTATTAAAATTCTCGTTTCTGATACAAAAAATGTTACAGAATATTGCAGAGAATAGCAAAAACGGTAATCCAAGCAGTAACAAAGTTTTTCAGAATAACCCAAAAGTTCCTCAGAAGGCCTCCATTAAGAATAATTCTGATCCTCATGAGAAGAGAGACCTTTATGTAAATAATGTAACAAATGTAGATAAATTAGTTTCAGATCTCGTGAGTAAAAAGCAACAAGCTTCCACCATTAGTACTCGCAGAAATGTACCTCCATTTTTGTTAACTTTTGAAATCTTTAATAGGAATGTGCACAATTGTATGGTAGATTCAAGAGCGTCTTCCAACGTAATGTCATGGTCTATATGTCAGAAGATTAATGTTGAAGTTGAACCATCCACCTTAAAGATCATCCAACTTGATCGAACTAGTGTTAAGGTTATAGGCGAATTAAGGAATGTGCTTATAAGATTATCGTCTAACCCCAAAGTTCATCAAGTAATTTATATTATTGTTGTAGATATTCCAGAAGTTTATGGTTTGTTTTTAAGCAGAGACTGGTCAGAACAGCTACACGGCTATTTCGCAACAGATTGGTCTCACTTATGGCTACCCGAGAATGGAAAGCCCAAAAAAATCAAGGTAAATCGTGAACGTTACCTAAAGTTCATAGTCACAGATTTAAATGATCCCAACAAACCATTTACACCTTCTGTCGATTCACCTAAAATACAAGGGATGGATACCTTTTTTGGCAATTTCATGGCCGAAACTTCCGCTGTCACTAACCCGGAGCAGCAGTCTGAAATTGTGACTTATATGCAACAAGTAGTTTCTACCCAATGGTCTCATGCACCCAACAAAAATCAAATATGGTCTCTTTACTTTGATAGGTCAAAGTCCAAGGAAGGAGCTGGTGCGGGCTGTGTGATTATTGATCCAACAGGTAACAAAACCCTAATTTCATGCAGGTTATAATTTAAATGTACAAACAACACAACAGAATATGAGGCTTTATTACAAGGCCTTAGGAAAGAATTAGATATGAACATTCAAAATTTGACTGTCTTTGGCGATTCGGAAATCGTGGTTAGACAGGTAAAAAATTATATCCACTATTTATCCCCGCATCTCAAAAGATACCAATCTAAGGTATGGAATTTGATGAATAATTTTTCTTCTTTTAACATAAATTCTATTCCTAGATTGAATAATTCGGAAGCTGACTTGCTAGCTAATGTAGCTTCGAAACTCTTTCCTACAGAAGGCTTGTCCCCGAATGCATTCTCTGTCGAACTGTTGTTCAGGCCATCCATCCCTGACAACATCACAAATTGTAGAGTCTTCGACGATGATCAACAAATTATTAGTTTCCTACATATGGAAGAAACTTTCCAAGGCATAGTGATCGACGAATTCATTCATGACGAGAATCTTCATGACTTCACGGTAATACCAGATCCAAGATCTCCTGAATCTTCATCGGACATGGTAAATTCTATCCCTAAATCTGTAGTTAGATTAGAAAAATTTTATGATCTTCAAGACAAATTCAAAAAATCAGTCAATTGTAAAACAAATAGTTCATCTTTATCGTATGAAAAAGTAAACTTGGGAACTAAAGACAATCCTGTTGACGGGCGAAACTGACCGTCCGTCAATTGGGAGAGTGGAACCGGTCCGGGGTTGTCTAAATAACCCAAGTCGTTTGGTATGGACCACCCTGACGAGTTTAACGGCTTCGTTGGCCGCTCTAAGGTCTCGTAAGGAAACCAAAGAGAGAGTGATCTGAGCTAAATGATCTAAACTAAGGAAACTAGAAACTAATAAACAAACTTAACTTAAACTACACTAAACTAATTATAAACTATGCTAATTGTTCTACCTACTAAATACTAACTATGATCATAATAACTCAAACCAACTACTTAATTATCAGCTACAATCATTCTTTATTCACAAATATACAATATAGACAAATTACAGATTTGATTAAAACCTGCAAAAATCCAGTGTTCGCTGCCCTAAGACAGCCAAGGATCTATTTTTGTCTTTTTATATTTATAAACAGAAAGAAAGCTAACAGAAATTAAATAATCTATTCTAAATCTAACTAAACTACTAATTAATTAAACAATAAACATCTATCTAATTAACCTGGATACGCTCCAAGTTTGCCCTGTGTAAGATGACTTCGTAAGCAGGTTCGAGGAAGAAGTTCACACCATTTAGCCCTTAAGCTTCTCGCAAGGGATCAGCTATAATGCTTCCTGAAGTAAGTTACAGGACAAACAAGGCATAAAAGAAATCATAACAATTTTCAGATTATGAATTTATGTACGAGGAAAGCCTACAATACAGAAAATTCATATATGATAATTCAATTCATAAAGAAGACAAGGCTATCGTTCATAAACTGAATCCTTAAACT
>ML781571.1:428444-469987 GCA_009831015.1 Picea engelmannii
ATTGTGAAAACTGAGTCGAAATTGAATTGTAATGGTTGCAAAAACGAGAAACATGTCTATTAGCACAATGCGGCAATGATACCGTAAGGGGTGTAGGCAGCTTTTGAGAGTAATCAAAAAAAATTTGGGTTGGCTGCCAACAAATCCACAGTGCATAAATTTAGGGGTGGGGTGTTCTGAACAAGAGAAAGTGGTGCTTATTAAATTGTTTAAGGAATTCAAATATGTTTTTGCTTGGACGTATGACGACCTAAAAACCTTTTATCCTAATATCATACAACACGTCATTCCTATGAAACCCCAAACATTTTCGTTCCAACAAAAGTTAATAAAAATGCACCCAAAAATTGAATCGACTGTCTAAAAAGAATTAAATAAACTCATGAACACTAAGATAATATTCCCAATTAGGCACACGCAATGGGTGTCTAATCTTGTCCCTGTCCAAAAGAAGAGTGGTGAAATCCGACTATGCATCGATTTCCGAAATCTCAATCGAGCATCTGATAAAGACAACTACCCTGTCCCACCCATGGAATAGATCCTTCAACAGGTGTCTGGTTCTTAAATATTATCCTTATTGGATGGTTTTTCAAGGTATAACCAAGTCCCGATGTCTCCTCCAGACCAACTTAAAACTACCTTCCGCACTCCATGGGTCACCTACGCTTATAGGAAAATTCCCTTTGGACTCATTAATGCTGGTGCCACTTTCCAGAGAGTAATGGACATCGCTTTCTGAGGCTTAATCAATAAATCTATCGTAGTTTACTTGGATGGCGTTACTGTATTTTCGAAAAACAAATTTGATCATCTAGCTCATTTGAGATCCGTTCTACAGCGATGTCGTAAGTACGACATTTCCTTGAATCCTAAAAAATCTATCTTCGCAGTAGAACAAGGTAAGCTCTTAGGATTTATTGTATCAAGTGAAGGGATGATTATCAACCCTGAAAGGACTCAATTCATCTCGAAACTCCCCCCTCCCTCATCAAAAAATTCTATGTAGTCTTTCTTAGGCCAAATAAACTTTGTCAGGAGATTCGTCCCCAGTTTTTCAGAAATGGTGAGACCTTTACAGAACTTAATAAAAAAGGATGTACAATATCATTGGGGACCCTTAGAAAACCAAGATTTTAATTCAATAAAAAAGGCCATAATAGACGCTCCTTCTCTAATGAGCCCCGACTTTTCGCAAGATTTCACTCTCTACACATTTGCTTCTAACTGCTCCTACGCTGTTGTCCTAACTCAAAAGAACGTTGAAAACAATGAAGTCCCAATTGCCTTTATGAAATCAGTTTTCAAAGGCACGGAACTTAATTACCTAGAAGTAGATCAGAAAGCCTATGTTGTTTTTAAAGAAGTAAAGCACTTCCGATCTTATCTTTTGAAATCTAGGACGAAAATTATTGTCCCTTACCTGACCATCAAAAATCTGTTAGTACAGAAAGAACTAGGCAAAAAGAGGGCGAACTGGGTCACCTCCTTACAAGAGTATGACATAGAAATCACCCCAGCACAAATAGTGAGAGGTCAAGGGCTATGCAAGTTAGTCGTTGACTCAGCCACAGGACAGCAAGAAGAAAATTATGTGTCAAACCCAGGACAACACAACCAAAAATTAATCTGTTGTGCACAAAACCCTATTAGCCCCTGGTATGATGATATAAAATTCTGTCTTGAACATGGGTCATCCCCCCATCACCTGGATCCCACTAAAATAAGAGTGTTAATATTGAAATCTGCCTCCTTTCATTTGATTAATGGTATTCTTTTTTGTCAAAATTTTGATGGAGTACTAATGCGCTGTCTTGAAAAAGATGAAGCAGAAAAGGTCTTATTAGAATTGCACGCAGGAGAAGCTGGTGGGCATTTTGGTGGAGATACCACTTCCCATAAAGTATTAAGAGTAGTTTATTACTGGCCTACACTTTTTAAAGATGCTCATGCCTTGTGTCGCAAGTGTGTTATTTGTCAAAAAGCATCCAGACGAATACAGAAACCAGCCTTCCCTTTGCAGCCTGTTTTAGTAGACTCCCCTTTTCAGAAGTGGGGTCTTGATATTATTGGCTCAATCAATCCGCCATCCTCACAACAACATAATTTTATCATTACAACCACAGATTACTTCACTAGGTGGTCTGAAGCTGCCCCATTAAAAGTTGTAAATACTAGTCAGGTAATTGTCTTTTTGAATTCAAATATTATTACTCATTTTGGTATCCTCGACTGTCTGGTATTCGATAACGCTTCCTATTTTTCGTCTCTTGAGATGAGTGAGTTCGCTCTAGAAAAAGGAATTAAATTAAAATATTCTGCCAGCTATTACCCTCAAGGAAATGGATTGGTCGAATCAACTAATAAGAATCTGATTAAAATCATCAAAAGAACGGTATCTGAAAATCACAAAAAATGGCATAATGCACTGTTAAACGCAATCTAGGCTGATAGAGTAACTCCAAAAACTGTTGTGGGTAACTCTCCCTTCTTTCTCATCTATGGAAGAGAAAAAATTCTACCACCACATATTCTTCTTCCCTCACTACATCTATCACAGAAAATACAAGAAGAGGACTCCCCCCTTTGGAGAATCGAATTAACGCATTATTAAAACTAGAAGAAATGAGGGCTCAAGCAAAACGAAAGTTGGATCAACATCAACTTGTGGTTAAAAGCTGGTTTAATTCCAACTCTGCCTTGGATAGAAACTTTGAAGTAGATGAGGGAAAGGGAGAACATACGAATTTTCAGAAATTATGGCTAGGACCGTTTTTGATTGCTGAGAAATTGGGTCCCAGCTCTTTCAGATTACAGAGTCTAGAGGGACAGCCAGACACCTATCCGGTGAATGGCCAAGCTCTAAAAAGGTATTTCACTTGATGACAACCTTGTGTACACCGTGTAAATATTTTTCCTTTGTTTTCTTTTCATTTTTCTTTGTTGTTTTGGTTTTGATTTCTCCCTTATGCTTACCAGCTTTATACTTTTGAAATACATATACCTGCATCATGAGCTATTCAGACTAAGAGAATAGAAAAATTTATCCTCTGAAATGACTGTTGAAATTTTATTTAAACATCAATTATGATATGCCTCTGAAGTTTAGAACCATGTTGACCAAAGCTTATTGCTTGAAAGACGTTTCTTGATTTCAATCTATAACTGAAGCTTTTCATGATTATCCATTTCTTCTTACGTTGTCCCTGTTCCTTAAGAGAACAACTCAAATATGTCTCCCTACCTTTGAAGGTCGGTCTACCAATAAACCATCTCTAGATCTTAATGAAGGACAGTTAAAAAAAATTCTCTCAAGGTCTGTAATTTATTAAAATATGTCCAAAATATCACAATTTTCAGCGTCACCCCGCTCAATTATATATCTTTAAAAACCAAATAAATCATTAAAGAGTTGTGGGAAGTGCTTGTAAACCCACTGGGATACTAAACAGGTCTGCTGGCAGCGGGTAAATGCATGCATGATGCTAAGATAACTTCATTGGGGTACTAAACAGGCCCGCTGGTAGCGAAGCAATTTCGGGTATATGAAAATTCTCAGATATGTAATCTTTTGACCTTAAATGTCCTTCATTCTGATCTGGAACTTCCTGGAAGGATACGGATATTGGAGTGGTTTAATTGGCAACCCTGTCGAGGCTATGGATGCCTGTTGGCAGTAGTGGATCTATCAACAGTATTGGATATTTTTACCTTAATATCGTGACTCACTTTTGTTAATATTGTTATCAGTTTTCATCTTTTAAAATAACAAGATGGAATTTTTTATGATTGATGATGATGTTCAAACAGTTTTCTGGTTGTTTTCGAGTTGGATTTTTTCTCTTTATCCTAATCTGGACTTGTTTGTTTGGCAGAGATAACTTCTTCTACTAGTGTGTCGCCATTGTTGGCAGCCATATTAATTCCTATATTTTTCCTTAAAAGCTGCCTACACAAGGGTTTTGAACCCTCATTACTCGTCGCAACTTTTTAAAATGACACCATTATCTTTCGCTTTCGCATACTTTCTTTTCGTTTTCATTTTTACGACTGCAAGCGTGAAAACCCACAGTTGGAATTCATGTTGATTGCATTAAAATGATCTTTTGGATTGTTATGAAACTATTTGTTTATGTGGTCATAACTCTTTGAATTCAAACACACCACTGGTCACATATTTATCAAAAACACCCAATATTTATGCATTTGACTATTGTTAATATGGTGTCAATTTACATAAACTTCGACGCAATGGTTTGATTGAACACATTAATTTTTGGGTCAAATCATGGTTCATTTGACATGTTGTTTAAAATTATTTTTGATATGCACTATTGTGATTTGAATGTAACATTTTACCAATGCGTCGTCGATTGTACATCCCAACATGATATTCCTGCATGGTCCCAATTTACTCCACCACCCTCGCACCCATAAGCATTAACGCTCTATCTTGCATTTTGGGTTGCCTTTGCTTGTTTTGGGGAATCTATAGGAAAAATGGTTCTGTGTCTACCCTGTCAAACCCTATCACCGATTACCCTGTTGATTTTGTGTTATTAGATATGGCTCCTGTAGTGCGAATTGAGCCCAACGGTGTCCAAACTTTGTTGTGTTTGATAACGCCCGAGAGGACCTAGAGAAGAATGGTTGGTTGGTTTTTATTGAGAATTTCAAGGGTTTCAACCTGGCAGTCAATCAACAATTTTCACTTACATTCGATGGGTGCAGAGCCAAAATTAGGGATGTCTAGCTCGAAGTAAATGAGGATTTCCTCAGCTCATCCACTGGTCTGCCAGCCGAGGGACAAAGATGGTTTAAAAATTCGAAGGTTGATGAAGTACCATGGCCACTGTTGTTTACCTCAAGGAAGATCAACAGTTGCAACAAAGGTATGCCCATTACAACTCTTAAGTCTAGATGGCATGATTTGTTAGCTATTATCAAGTAGTTTGTTACATGCGAAGGTAGATATGGTCTGGTTTTCCTATACCACCTACGGCTGCTCATGAGTTTCATATATTTTCCATTAAATATGTCGTATTTTCTCCTTAGGAGTTTATATAAATGGATAAGCGCTTCAAAAGGGAGGAAGTAGACTCCAACCTCTTCCACCATTGTTTAATTAAAATTATTGTGGCTCAACAGTTGAGGTTGAGTGGCGATTGTTGGGACGATTTCTTATTGAGGAATGGTTTTGGAGTCCTGAAATAGGACAAGTTGATAAAACCGTTGTTACAGAAACCCTTGTCGGGCCTGTCATTCCCCTTCCTATGCTCTTGCCCTCTGTTGAACCCTCAACCTACCCGAACACTACCCAACCTGACACCCTGCCTGACTCATGTCCAAAAGACGGTGGTAAGCCTGTTAAAAGGTCTGCAAGGAAAAAGGGTAAGGGTAACAATGATATCAATTACAAAGGTAAAAAGGCCGCGTGATGGGTTTCATGGTGTGCTCGCAATAAACCTAAAGAAAACATAGACCAATAGCTAATTCTATTGAGTGAAGATTCTAATTCCAAAATCGAACAGTTTCTAACTGAGGGGTATCCATACTCACACGGCCTTTGTTCAGTCAAGCCCTATGACTATGTGACGAACCTCCCACCATGTCTTAAAGATGACCCTAACTACCCTGGGATCAAACTCGACAGAGGAACTGATGGTCAATTCAGAAGTTCCTCACATGTGAATGCACAACCTAATCAACCACAGTGCAATGAATGCAAGTCGTGGCTCGACCAATATTATACAGACGTCCCTTTGCTCCAATCTTGGATCAAGTCCTTGGAGGACCGAGTGAATTTACTAACTAAAGAGAACGACAAATTGAAAGTTAATGCTAAAAGGTAGAAGACCACAGGCTTTGTTGTCTTTAAAAATGTGGAGGCAACCACTGCCATTATCAATTCGAAAATATCTTGATTAAAACGAATCCCTGAATCTGAGGTATGGTATTTTAAAAGTAATTTTAAGATGATTTTGTTTTGTTTTGAATTGGAATACAAGATTTGTTTTCTCAAATTGCATCTATTTTTGTTTGGATTGATTTGATAAAACATGATTCTGGTTATAATTATAACTAGCTAACAAAATCATGAGATTATGTAGCTAGTTATTAAAATTTGAATTTTTTGGTTTTACAATTAAAACGCAATCCGAAATCATGTATTCTTGTGTGTTTTCAGGTACATACGAATTCTAAAGGAGATTGGATCGATAGTGGCATATCTGAACATACTATTTCTTTACATGGTTTTAGATTAGGTTGTTAGTTTT
Organism: Picea engelmannii; assembly: GCA_009831015.1. Lineage (NCBI taxonomy): Eukaryota > Viridiplantae > Streptophyta > Pinopsida > Pinales > Pinaceae > Picea > Picea engelmannii. The sequence continues at coordinate 434,723 of ML781571.1, forward strand.
AGATAGAAATGGGAATTTGGGAGATTGTATTTCCCATAATTTTTGCAACAACTTTGATAATTTCCACAAGGAATGTTTTGATCCTGTGGCCTTTATAAATGTATTATTTTTTAAACAAAGACCATCGCTACCTGGGAGAAGAAACTATGGATTGGTGATTATTCAGACTTGAATGAAAGTGGATATTTGCACAGCTTTAGCTTCAATATATCATATTTTTGTTCAAGTTTTGCTCATTTCGATTTGTAATCAAATTTGACTACTTTAGATATCATAATTTGTTACAGGTTGATGTGATGGGATTTATATGGTGTCCATGTTTTTATGTCTCTCAATTTATATACAACAATCAATCTGTTCACGTTTGATGATTAGAAGATTGATCTTCTTTATTCAATGAGCAGTCATATGAAAATTTTCATACTCAGATTTATCTTAATATGATTGTTTGTCAAATTATAAATTGTTGTTGTTGCATATCTTACTTGTTCTGTCATTAGCATTCAAATCATTACAGCTTCGCGTTTACAAGAAGTATTGGTAAAATTTGGTGCAGGTTGGCCTCATCAAACAACAAACGTAGATGCTACGCACATGACACATAGGATATACGATTACAGGTTAGTTTGCTAGTAGCATTCTATTAGTTTACTTAATGTAATAATTTTTTGTAGTTTAGGTACACTGTATAGATTGTTATTTTTATTTCGCAACTAGATAGCTGTCATTTCATTTCTAGTTTATAAAAGTTATATAAAAAAAATCAAAGATACTGAACAATAGCTTTGTTGTCAATTCATAATGATTTTCACAGATTTCGATCAAAAATTGCATTTTGTGAATACTGTACATAAAATAGAAATATAAATATATCGATACACTGTACATTTAATAAGTAGAATTACTATTCTATTAGTTGGTAAACTGTGAATATATCTTAGGTTGTATATAGTTTTCAGCAGTTGTTTTTCATTTAGTTAGTTTCTTTAGTTTTTGTTTGTTTACTTCCATAGGACTTAGATCGGCTAATGGAGCCGCTAAATCCATCAGAGTGGATTAATCCAAACGGCTTGGGTTATTTAGACAACCCCGGACCGGATTCACTCCTCCAGTTGATGAGCGGTCAATTTCGCCCATCAACACTCTCCTAGGAAAATCGTTTCGGTGCTAGGGGATAGATAATATTCTTCATGATGTCAAGTAAGCCTCCAAAGGAATCTCTTTGTGATCTAGTATGCATTCCTACCACATCCAACATGTTGGATCCTTGCCCCATGGAAGCCCAAGCTAGGCTTGTTCTGCCAAAACTGGCCACCAAGCAAGGTCCTGCAAAACAAAAGGATACGCCCTCCAAAGAGATCAATTCAAAGATATCATGACAAGTATAAACAACATATAATAATAAAGGAACCTAAACAAATGCTCAAAACCCTATATAATTAACCAATTTTAAGCATGGCAGGGGTGTCATAAGAGTCCTATTGGGTAAACCAAATCCCTCAAGTAGGGGATGCTCCCAAGGATGGCCTTTCAAGGTCATGAAATGGATGATGAGGTGAAAGGGGTTTAGACTTCATAGGTCATTGAGTATCATGCCAAAGAAGGGCGTGTACTATCTTCATGGGTTCCTTTGTAAAGGGTGTGTAGCACCTTCGTTTGCAATGCATTTTTTCCAAGTCCATCTTCTTTCCATTTTTTGTTTATTTCATGTTTTAAGGAATGAGTTGAAGGCCACTTTCCTGGCATTGTGTCCAGACAATGACAATGTCACTCACAAATACCTTGTGGAAATCATATGGTTGGCTCGTGATGAGACCCCATTTCTCTCAATTATGTATATAAGATCCACTACCCTAGCTTGGTGACCAAATGATGGTAATGTCATACCACTAAATACCCATGATCATGATAGGTCAGCTTGTGATGAGACCTATCTTCCTCCAACTATCCCCTAAGCATTCATTGTCATTCAAATTTGAGGTCCCCCTTTTTCTTACAAATAAGTGTTTCATTTCTTTCTCAGGGATCCCTAGGCGAAGCATCTGGAAGGTTAATATCTAGGATTTTATATTTTTAGCCAACAAAAATCCCTCTAGGCCTTCAACCCCTTCTTCCCATGAAATGAGGTACATTCCCTTCTTGGGTCACTAAAGTCAAAGGGCCTAGAAGAGGGAAATATGATGGGAATGTAATGAGTGGAAAGTGGTAAGTATGGTAGGGAATGGTACAATAACCCCTCAAGGGACCCACAGTTGCAAACCTTCCCTAAAGGTTGGCCACTTACTAGGAAATCTATGGTACTCACCAAGGTGAAAAAGGGTCAAAAGTATAATATCCAAGAAGGCATTCTATAATCAAAATTAGCTTAGATACAACGTGTTTAAATGACTTAAATACTAAGGCAATTACCTGCCACAATACCTGACTTGTACCGCATGGAGCAAGACCCATCTGCCTTCCAGAGGCTAGTTGGTGTAGTGGATGCACTCACAATGGATCTGAATGTGATGATAGAGAAGGATTTTGTATGTGCAAGTGGAAACTATTGGTCATGTAGTCTCTTGTCACTCCATATCTGCAACCTGAGGTCCTTGAGACATGATCTCCTTAGTTATCCCACAAAATGAGGATAAAAATCCAATAATACCCAAGGTAAAGTACTTTATAACTAGTCCTTTGTCTATGAAGTTTCCTCCATAGGGCCCATCATGACTCACCCTCAAGATGCCATAAGTATATTCTTCCCTTACACAGTGTCAGATGATGGAATCGAGTCCATGTAGAAGATACATCATTCAATCCAGGAATACTTGAATATTTTCTTAATGACTCTCTATCGTTCCTTTGGAGACAGGTTTGATGGGATTTTTCCTACAGCTAGGTAATTAACAACATCTACAAACCTTGGTGAGTTAGTAGATATTGGGAAAACATGCTCATCAAGAAAATTGTCCTCAAGTGGGGGTGCATTCCCGTTATTGACAAAACGGAAAAGAAAGTCAACAATGATGTTATCTTTCCCTGTTTTTTCCATGATGGTAATTTCAAATTCATGTAATAGTAGAAAGCATCTAGTCACCCTTCCATGAGTGATTGATTTATTCATCAAATAATTTAGGGAAACATGATCAGTGCCTATTATTACAAGATATCCAGTTATGTAAAGAGGAAATTTATTTATAGCATGGATGACAACAAGAAACTCTTTTTCTGTGACCGTATAATTTAGCTCAGCAGATGTAAGATTTTTACTAATGAATCATATTTCATATGGCTTATGTGATTCTTGTTGTTCTCCAAGCACAACTCCAATGGAAATGTTTGATGAGTCTGTGGTTTATGGAATGGCAAGGACCAATATGGTCCCCTTAAGATGGGTGTTGTTGTCAATTTCTCCTTTAGTTCTTCAAAAGTTCTTTGGAACCTGTCAGTCCAATTAAATTCAACATCCTTTTTTAGCAAGAAGAATAAAGGAAATGTAATTTTTGCAATAGTTTCTATAAAACTTCTATAATATCTAGACTTCCCTATAAAATGCCTTACATATTTTTGTGTTTCTAGGGGTGGAATATTAAGGATTGCCTCTATCTTTGTTGGATTGACCCATATACATGTGGGAGAGATGTGATTCCCAAGGACAATACCTTATGTTAACATCATGGCACAATTTTCAATGCTAATAAAAATGTTGGAATCTATGTGTATATTAAGTTCTTTCTCTAATTGAATGAGATCTGATATGAAGGTGTCACCATATGTCATGAAATCGTCCCTATACACTTCTATGCAATCGTGAATGAGATCAGAAAATGTAGCAAGAAATTCCCTTTGAAAGGTAGTTGGAGCATTGGAAATGTACCCCATGGGCAGGTGACTGTGGTATTCTCTTGATCCTCAGGTGAAATTTGAACATGGTTGTAGTCACTAAAACCATTGAGGAAAGCTAAGTACTTCTTCCTAGACAATGTGTCCAACACTTTGTAAATAAATGGTAAGGTGAAAATGTTCTTTATGGGTGGATTTCTTTAGCTCCCTGTAGTCAATGTGTAGTCATTGTAGACCCTCGATTTTCCATTCTTTTTGGGAACAATAACTAGAGGTGAGACCCATTGGTTGTCAAAGATAGGATAGATGAAATTTACAGAGAGTAAATTGTGTATTTCTTCCTTCACTATCTCCTTCAATGTTAGGTTTATCTTGGGTTGTGGTTGGAAAATGGGTTTGGATTATTCTTTGATGTATATATGGTGTGTGCACAAGTCTAGATGGATTCCCTTCATATATATATATATATATATATATATATATATATATATATATATATATATATATAGTCCCAATCAAATGCATGATTGTATTTTCTTAGGACCTCAATGAGTTGTTTCTTTTGTGATTCAGACAACCCCCGATTAATTTTTAAAAACTTTACTAAGTTGACCTCTACAGGTTCATTTAGGGACTTAAGGATTTTAGTAGTTGGTTTCCCTTGAGGTATTTTTTTTTTTTTTGTAAAGAAGAAGTATATATTATATTAAAATCCTGTTAAAGCTGATAAAAGTGTCAAAAGACAGCAATATACTAGCTGTAGTTACCGGACTGCCCCAATAGAGGGGAAACCAGTCCAGCCAGCCCCCAGGTCACAAGTCTAAGAAGGTCACTTGGCCAGTACAAAAACAAAGTTCAGACTGACTGTCATCTAAACTATAAACCTCAGGAAATTTGACAAACAGCACTAAAGAGCTAAACACCTGGCAAATAGCTTATCCACGTGGCTCGGAGGTCCTCTTTCCACGGTTCTTCTTCGATATACGTCAGTTGGTCGCCCCAACGCGTTTCCTTTCTCTCGTCATGCTTCATGTCCTCAGCTTGGCCTCTTCGTTCCGCTTCCTCCTGCTTCGCTTCTGCTGGTCGCTGCATGCTTTTCATTCCTGCACCTGTAACAGTATCAGGTGCCTCCCCTGGAGCAGAGTCAACCGGGTCCGAGGAGAGCTCCGAGTGCATAGTAGAGAGGATATGAAGAAAGGTCACTACATTGTCTTCTGTAGCCTGTAGGCAATACTTGAGGTCCGCCACCTCCTTCCTAAGCTCAAAAACTAAGTCATACAGAATGACCAGTCGATCCCTGAAGTTCTCATTGTTGAGGTGGGTCATGGGGTGGAGGCGTGCTCGGATAGACTCACCATATGTCGGTGGTGCACTACTCAAATTGATCGAAGGTCCAGGGAAAGACATTGTAGCTGTGAACTGCATCTGGGGGTCCTGAGGGCATCTCAGAAGCGGGGTCGACCCTCGTGGGATGGTGGCCATGGAGTGAAGAAGAATAGCCTGCGTAGGTGGCGAGGTGGCAGTCGTGGACGGAGTTTGAGGATGGGAGGATGAACAGGTCGAAGGTGAAGCTGAAGGCGAGACTGGGGGTCAACGGGGCTTCCAGGGGGAGCCCCTCCTTGGCCTGCCTCTAAGCTGTTCTTTCATGTGTGCAGGTGGACAGGTTTGGACGCGGTTAAACCAGAGATGCTGAAAAACAATGGAGACGACAGCAGTCCGAAGGGAGCAAGCCTGGTCTTGTTTGCGCTGTGAAGGGAGGAGCCCTTCAGATCGCATACAGGGATCAATCACAAAACCGATGAGTTGAGCCATAGAATAAACAGCGAAGGAGAAAAGGGTGGCGTTAATGCCCATTACCACAACTTGAATGCGATTAAACTCTTGGGACGACATCAGCCTGCGGCACGAGCCCATCGCGTGGCTCCGTGTCGCATCGGACTGTGTCCGCTCCTAGCCGTCTCCACGAGGATCCCACTAGCACCCCATCCGGGGAAACATCTACTAAGCCAGCTTTTCAAATACATTTTTGAAGGATAGGATGATCTGGATTCTGGGATGAATAGCACCAGAGGTCTGGTCCTCTCCAATCAATGCCCACATTAGCCAATTCATATGCAACTTGGTTCGCCTTCCTTCTGATGTGTGTGGGAATGATCACCTGCTGAGGGTGCAGCAGACCTGCAATGATCTGCAAGCCATGTGAAATCCTCTAGCTTGGCGAGATGCTATCCGGGTTGTCCCCATGTAGAATTCTGCATAGCAGGCCAATGATGATCTGAGAGTCCCCTTCAACGATGATATTTGTATAATTATTCTGGGAGGCCATTTGCATACCTTTGATAAGGCCCCAGAGTTCTGCTGCATTATTCGTGGAATGCCCCAGGGGGCCTGCTCCTATGGATAAAATGTGTCCAAGAGGATTACAAAAGACCACTCCATAGCCTGCATCTCTCGGATTTCCTTTAGACGCTCCGTCAAAATTGAGTTTGAGGAAATCCTGTGGGGGAGGAGACCAAAGGGAAGGGCGACTTGGATGGGAGGTTGGAGGGGGGGAGGAGGCCGTTTGAGAGGGAGGAAGAGGATTCCAGTGTCGTAGGATGGGGAGCTCAGAGGGAGAGAAAACTAAGTCAGCATCTGTCCAATGTCTAAGATGGAGAGTTTCCATAAGGTTGCATTGGCATTGACGCCAAAAATGACTCCAAGGGTGAGCCTTATTTCTGAAAATTCTCTTGTTTCTTTCTCTCCATATTTTCCAGAGGACAAATCCAGGTAAGATATGCCAAACCATGTTGAGGTAGGGAGAGCTGAAAGCCTGATCCCTCCAAGTTAAAAGAGTTTCGATGACACTATCTCTGAGATGCTTCGAGGTGCGCATGATTATCGCTACTTGATCCCAGACCTGTGTTGTGTAAGGGCAAGCATTGAGTAGATGATTCAAGGTTTCCTCTGCCTCTCCACAAAGAGTGCATAGAGAGGGTCCAAAAAACCCCCTCTTCAGGAGATTGTCCTAGGTAAGAATGCTTGAGTGCAAGACTAGCCAAAGAAAAAGGGTGATTTTCAGCCAGTGCTTAAGATTCCAAATTTTCCCCCAAATCTTCGTGTTTGTGGAGTGGTATGATTTGGTCTTAATTTGATAGGCCTCCTACGTGGTGAAGGAGCCCTGTGGTCTGTAACCCCACCTAAGTATGTCTTCACCAATGCGTATGGGAATTTTCCACTTAGCCAGTGCTTCTTGAAGAGGTGCCAGATCGATATGCAGAGCCAAGTTAATTCGCGCTCGATCCAGGTGCCAACATCGCCAGGTGTCCCCAATGGGGTTGTTCTGCCATTAGTCCGCTACCTTTGTTAGTCCCATGCCTATAGCCTGGGAACAAATGTCGCGGGCCCACCCCTCATCGTTTAAGGCTAGCCAGTGCTGCCAGGAATCTTGCCAGAACAAAGTCGTTTCCCCATTTCCTATCTCCCAAAAAGCATGCTGAGTGACAATCTGCCTATTCTACTTGGTCGTTGTCCATATTAAGGAGCCCTTGTTATCCCCATTCCATTGAATTAGGTTATTCTCTATTTTGTTAGGGTCATATTTCTTCCTCCATAACTTAGCCCAAAGATCTGTGGGGTTTTTTAACCAGCGCCACCAAATTTTGGTGCTAAGGACCTTGTTCATTATAGAGGGATCTCTTATTCCCAATCCCCCCTGTTCCTTAGGCCTACAGATCTTTTCCCAGCTGACTAAAGCTATCTTCTTTTCTTTTTTAATGCCTTTCCAAATGAAATTCCTTTGCAAGATTTTGATGGTATTGAGAACAAATCTGGGGGCTTCCAGCACAGAAAAAACATAGATCAGGAGGGCTTGAAGGATGACTTTGAGAAGAATGAGGTGGATGGGCAGATTTAAATCTCTATAGGTCCAGGAGGAGAGCCACTTGGAGAAGGAAGAAAGAAGGTTCTCCCAAGAGGAGTTCCTGAGGGCGTTGTCAATCAGGGGTATGTCTAGATATTTGGATGGAAGGGAGCTTCTGTTGAAACCAAGGATCTCCGAGATGTGAAGCTGAATTGGAGGGGGCGCATTTTAAAAGAAGATTTGAGACTTATCCTTGTTGCATTCCAGACCTGAAGCCTCAGAAAAAGTTTGGAGAATCTCCTTGAGTGAGTTGGATTCTCGATCAGTCAGGCTACCCATCAAGAGGGTGTCGTCCATGAATTGGCTATGAGAGATAGGCGGGGAGATGCCATGCAGGGGAAGACCGATCAGAAGGTTGTTTTCCAGAGCAGCGTGGATGGTTCTACTAAGTCCTTCCGCCATGATGATGAAGAGGAAAGGAGATAGGGGGTCACCCTGTCTAATTCCTCTTGAAGGGGTGAAGGGTTTCGAGGGAACACCATTGATTAGCAGGGAAAAGAAGGCCGAGGAGGTAAGATTTAAAATCCAGGTAACCCGGTTTTCATCGAAGCTAAAAGCTATAAGCATTGCTTTCATATAGTCCCAGCTGAGCTTATCAAAGGCTTTTGATATGTCTAGCTTTAGAAGCATCCCTAGGGTTTTGGTTTTCTGCAAGGAGTGAATTACCTCATGCACCAAAATGATGCTATCCAGGATTTGTCTGCCCTCGACGTACCCCGATTTCTCTGGGGATATGATTGTTGGAAGGATCGGCTTGAGTCTTCGGGCGATGACTTTTGTGAGGAGTTTGTAGATGACGTTGCAGAGGGATATAGGCATGTATTGCTTGGATCTATTTTCTTGCCCCTCTTTTGGGATTAGGGTGAGAAAAGTGGCATTGAAAGCCCGAAGGACCTTTCCTGTGATCCGTGAGTCTTCTAGGATTTCCCAGACCTCTGTTTGAATCATCGGCCAGCAATAGTGGAAGAAATCGCTGGTGAAACCATCTGGGCCCGGGGTCTTGCATTTGGGGGTATCTTGGAGCACTTGATCTACTTCCTCAATGGTGAAGGGCCTAAGGAGGGCTGCATTTTGTTCCTGAGTCACAAGGGTAGGCATGTGCCTTGTAATCTTGTTGATTGCTTCATGTCTGTCTGTAATGGGTTCTGTGAGAAGGTCTTGGAAGTATTCAACCAAATTTGTTTCCAGGTCAGCATGGGAGTGAAGAGTCTCCCCCTCCTCTGAGATGAGATGCGTGATCTTATTAGATTTCCTTCTCTGGATAGTAGTTCGGTGGAAGAATTTAGTGTTGCGTTCCCCTTCCTTGAGCCATTGTATACGTGACTTCTGTTTCCACATTATCTCTTCCTGTCTTTTCCTTTCTGCAATTTGTTGGTTCACTTTGAGTTCCTGGCATCTGAGCTCATCCGTGATTCCTTTCTCTCTAATTTTGCATTGAATCTCTTCCATTTTCTCCATGAGTTGTTTTTGTGAGTCAAAGATGTTGTCGAAAGTGTGCTTGTTCCAGAACTTTAGATTTTGTTTGAGATTCTTTAGTTTTTTCTGGAACCTATACATTTTAGATCCATAGGAGATTTTTGCCTCCTTCCACCAGCCTTGAATGTTTGCTTGGAAATCTGGATGATCTAGCCAAAATTGTTCAAAACGGAAAGGTTTCTTTCCCGGAGTGGCTGGGACATCCAACCATAACTGTATGGGCCAGTGGTCCGATCCGATGTGATTTAAGATAATAGATTCCATTACAGTGCCATCCAACATGAGTGGCTCCGACACAAGGAAACAATCTAGTTTGCAAGTGATATGGTGCAGTCCTTTTCTTCTGTTGGACCATGTGTGAATGCCATTATTGGCCTCTAAGTCAATTAGCCAAAGGTCATCTATTAATTTGTTGAAGTCGTTGGAGTCTCGATCCAGTCTTCGTGATCCTCCTTTTTTTTCCTCCAAGCTTCGGATGATATTAAAGTCACCCCCCACTATCCATCTGTGGTATTGTGTGAGATTGGACAAGTAAATTAGGCTTCTAAGGAAGGCTCGTTTGTCTCTTGGAGTGGCCGGTCCATAGATGCTTGTTAGATGTCCTAGCTTGTCAGAGCCAATGAGCCTATAATCAGTTGTTATAGACCATCTGGTGGTATAAAAGTTTTCCAGCAGGACAGTGGTGGTGTTCCATAGGATAGCCAATCCTCCAGTCATTCCTGCGGAATCAATTGAGACCACTCCTCCTTTCTTCCAGTAATAAGGGAGTAGTCGATTAAAGTCTTCTGAGGTACATTTTGTTTCCTGTAACATCACAACATTTGGTGCTTCTGCTATGATCATATCTCGTAGCAGTTTCTGCTTGCTACGTCTGTTGAGGCCTTTGATGTTCCAAGATATGATTTTCATGATGACTGAGGGGGGGGGGGAGAGGGGGGAAGCTATCCGAGATTAGGTGAATCTACCCTGAATTAACCATAAAGCTTCTAATTTCCTGTATGAGCTTATTTGTTGATTTCCTTCCCCATTTCTTTTCGTCCTTTTGAGCTTTATTTGGGTTTTTTCTCTGACTACCCTGGATGCCCAGGGCTTTGTTGGCTCAGGCTAAGGAGCCCGCAAAGGAGTTGAGGAACACTTTGTGCACCTTCCTGATTTGATCCCTGGGTATATTATAAAGTTTTTGATGTCTATAGGCATGCTCAAGGTGTTCCAAATCCACTCCAGCTAGGTCCTGTTCTTCCACCTCCATTTCCTCGTCCCCATCGTCTATCTCTTGCGGTTCAGGCGGATCCCTAATCGGGCCCATGGGGGGAGGGTACGACTCCTTACTCTTCGCTGGTTGTTCAGCCTCTAGGACCTTAGTTTGAGATGCCGTATGCTGGGGTGGTGGATCCATATGTGCTGGGTTTGTAAATTCTTCTGGGTTATCTTGTAAAATTGCAAAATTATTACTAGTGGAAGGATATTTACTAACCTGAGTTGGTTTCTTTATTCCTCCCTGTCATCTTCGCCCTGCTTGTTGCGTGAATCCTTCCTTGTCCTTGCCGTTTTCTAGATTCCCTTCCTTGTGAGTCACGTTGAGTGGGCATTCCCGAAAGAGATGTCCATGCTCGTGGCATTTCCTGCAGTGGAAGGGAATATGTTCATAATCAATGGTTTGAGTCCAATCCTCATCATGATACTCCAGCATAATAGACCCCAGAAGCGGCTTGGCTATATTCAGATAACACAGATTCTTACATATGAGATGTAGCGTCTCTGCTTAGTTGCTTCGGAGGACTTAACATAAATACCAATGGTGTTGCTTATGCCAGCTAGAACTTTCTCCAACCAGAATTCCTGGGGAAGAGAATACACCCTGATCCATACCGGCGCATGGGTGAAGTCCTCCTTTTCGGGGCTGAACTTTTCTGTCTAGAATCTCAAGAAGAGTCCCGCCGAGTTGTAAAAATAAGGCCCTCCATCAAAGATACGGTTTCTATCTTCTAGATTGTGGAGGATGATCGTGAAGAAACCCTTCGATCCCAGTTGTAGATCATAGTGACCTTTTGGTCTCCACCAGTACTGTATCCATTTGACCAGATCCCGCTCAGAAGGCCATAGCCCTAGAAACTTTCCTACCAGGGCATTATCTCTCATGTATTGTTATTTCTCCTCTATACGGGGTGAGTTTATGACATATTTTGGGGCTTGTGGTGCTTGCGGAATGCACTTACCGGGGATCCAAGGGGCCAAGGCACTTGTAGAGACGTTTTCCTTAGCCGGATCCATATCTGTGTCCCGATCCTTGAATGTCCCTTCGACCAGCAGCTGCGCACGCATATCTGGAGGCATTTCAAAGGGTGGCCTCTTCATTCTGGTTGTCGGATCTTCATTAGCCGTGACTCGACTGTAGGAGACTCCAGTCGACGCCCCCTCCTGGCGATGTGTGAGCCCCTGCGGGGCCGTCATCTTGTGGGCACAATCCTCTGTGGCTGTCAGTGCCTAAACCCTAGCTTCAGAGCTCGATAATTATGTGCAACATCAATAATAAGGAGATTTTACTCAAGGGTTTCCCTTGAGGTATTGGTGGTGCACCAATTATGAAAAAAAAATCTTGAGCATGTATGCTCAAGATATTATTAAGGTCATGTCGAGAAGATGATGGGGTAGAATCTATGAAGTCATTGATCTCATCATTTGCTATCTTTTCCATGATAGCAAGGTATTTTTTTACTGAAAATACTTGTTGGGAAACCTCCTCATATTCATCCTCTCCATCATCCACCCAAATGGGTGCTTCTGAGTCGATGCTAGGATTTGCTGGGGGATACAAATAGATTTGATTTTTTGACTTTCCATGAGCAAGTTTCATGCTCCCATGCATTAGTGGAATTTTGAGGTCTAAAAAGGGCCTCCTAAGAGATATTATAAAATATTATGATTTTTTCATTTTGTGGGGGTGGTATATTTACAACTCACTTTTTGCACTATAATCAATGTAACCATAGTTGATTTAAATTGAAAAGTTCTCTAGAAATAAAATTAATAAAAAAACTTATGTTCATATGAATAAAATGAAAGGATATGGCTATAAATAAAAGAGAGATTTTTTTAAAAAATCAATATACTTAAACAACTAATGTATGTGTCATTTTTCCTTGAATAAACTTGAAACAAAATATAAATATAAAGTCATAAATTATTAATTATATAATATATTATTATTTAAAATATAAACCCATGTAGTAATATATGATGTTACATAAAACCAAATACATAATATATTTTAAAAAAATTAAAAATATATAATAAAATGTTAAAGATATATAATTAAAAAAAAAATTATATTTAAAATTTTAAAAAATAAATAGTTATAAAACACATCTAATATATGATATAATATGTCATACGTTGTAAATGTATGATATATTATATCATATATATAATATATGATACAATATATCATATGTGATCTATTATATTATACATCATATAATATATGATATGATATCATGTAACTCCAACCAACCAATGTATTATTAAAACTTAAGAGTACTCTTAAAGTAAACCAACCCAACACATATTTCAAGTAAAACATATTTGTTGATATTTTTTTTTAAATTTCAAATATAAATTGTTTAATGTATGAATGGACATGGGTACTTTAGTAAAAAAAACATTTCGTAACACATGTAATGTTCAGGAGTCAAGAGACTCTCCTAAAAGTTTGCAGCAATTCAAAAATAAGCCATGTGTTAAATCCTTTTATGATTATCATTTTGTAAAAGTCTCTAATGATGAAATCTAGTTTTCAATCCCATCACATCATCAAGCAACTCTAAAGTATCATTTTCAAAAGGAGATTTTATCATTTTCAAACTTCATTTCCTTTTGCAAAGAAGGCGTTGCAGACTGATTGTTGTTGCAGACTCCTGGTGTTGCCAACTGTTTGTAGTGGATTGATGGTGGATTAACAACATTAGAGACTGATTGGTTCAGGTTCTCTGCAAACAATGAGTGAGACCTATATACAGGTACTTTGATTTATGCATAATTTTCATTGAATGAAGATTGATTTCCATCAAACCCTAATTGTTGCAAATTTTATGTTTGTTGTAAACAGTGTCATGTCATTTGTGCTACAAACTCCTTTTACTTGGTCAGCTTATATATTCCTTGTATATTAAACCTTATGCAGACCCAATTTTCTTGTGTCCATGTCAAAATATCAATTGCAGCATTTTCTTACAACCATAGCTCTATCTACTGCAATTTATTGTTAGTGCTACTAACTATTTCGTTGAATGTGCTGCAAATTGAATGCACTACGAACCCTTTGTTTTCTCATTTGATAAAACCCTCGCTGACTATGTTTTCACCTAGGTCTAAAATGTCATCTCTTTCAAAATCATATTCCTTTCCAAACCTCTGAATCTGCAAACCATTTTAACTAAAACCCTAGTCTAAAATCTATTTGTTGCAAACTTCATCTACACACTACAAACTTATAAATTTGCGCTGCAAATTATTTGTTTTATATAGTTTCTCAATTTGGATTGTGTTGTGGTTTTAATCAGTACTAGTTTTTCATCCTCTCCTCCCATCTCTTATTTTGTCAGCAAACCCTATCTTGCAAAATCAAGCAGTAAACCCTCATTTATCAACTTTCATCACATGTTTTGGTAGAAACCGTTATCTGAGGAGGGGGTTTTAACTTGGTTGTCATGTACACTCAACAAGGGAAGAAGATTCATAAAGGAGGAGATATTTTCATGGCTGAGCCCTGTGACCTGTAATTATTCAATTCAGATCCATCTTTCAAAGAGGCATTTCAGAGAGTGAATGACCTAGATTTTTGTGAGAAGATGTAGAGAGGAAACCCTGAGGTTGTAGCAGGAATTAACAAAGTTTTTTAAGTATTCTTGCACAGTTTTGGCCACAAATGATATGTTTTTAGGAAAAAATTATATCTACAGGAAATTTCACAGCACATCCTACAAAGGCGCTTCGAACTGCTAAATTGAAACAGTTTACAACAAATTAGTACACAATTGAATCATATTTCATCATAACTTCTAAATTTTGATATGGGTTTGTCTAAAAATATTTTAGGACATGAATCATAATATTGTTGACTTACTGACCAAAAATCATCCCAACCCAGTTCGTCATTTGGGGGAAAAGTTGAAAACATCACATACAAAAAAGTTTGTAGTGCATACGTTGCAAATTTGACATTTTGTTGGAATCTGAGTTGTAGGAGGGCTTCCACCTATCTGAGGGGGTTAGAATGGTTTCCTAATAAGTATTTGGACATGAGGTACATGTTTTGTATCACCATATCAAGTAGCATGACCTGTTTCAAAAGGCATTTATCACAATAGATAAGATCCAAAAAAATAGGAGCTAGGTGGATTTTTTGTTTCACCTTGTTGTAACAAATCCTAGAGAAAATGGAATCCAATGCAACCACTTGGGATTCGACCAATTTAGAGTAGTAAGGAATGATACACTATAGATAGAAATTGTTTTTTTAATGAAAGGGTTGAGTTCTAGACTAGAGAGGGAATTTAGGAGGAGAAAACAACTGTGTATGTTTATTTGAAAAGCCTGAGGGCCTGTGTTGTAAGCAATTTCTTCCATTGAAGATTCATGGACTTATTTAGTAGATGTTTTTATTTTTTTTCATTTCACCTTATCTTCTTGCTTAAATAGATTTCAGTCTTTGAGGATCATAGTTTCCATTGATTGATGGATTCATGAGCAACATAGGATCTATTGTAACTTGTCTATTAATCAGTGTTTATTGTTTAAGCACTCTTTAATCTGTTTGTAGAAAGGATCTCTGTACGATGGATGTTCTTCCTTTTTTTCATATTCTCTATGCTTCTACCCATAATTATATAAAACCTTTATCTAGTATGTAGTTTGATTTCCTTTGATTTTTAGGATGTTATGACTCCATTCCCAATAGAATTCCTCTATAGACAGTTTTATACCCTCTCCCTTTCTTACTCAGTCTTGTTGATCCACTCAAGTATAAACCTATTTTAATCATTTATATTCTAATGAGTACTAGTATTGTTCTTAAAGTAGTCTAAGAACAACTCCTAGTGCTAACATTTTTTACGTCGTTGTCGGGGATGAAGTTGAAGATCTTCCCTGGATTGTACGACAAATATTACTACCAGTTCTTGATGGTGAGCAAGGATTAGTGACAGAAAAGACTATAATTTTTCACCATGGCGACTCCACGCATTTGAATAAATTGATGGTGATTCAAATCAAGTTACAAGACTCCACTAAGAAACGAGCTCGAATCGAAAATGGAAGGAAGACATAGGAAGTCCAGGTATCAAGATATAAGTTTTCTTCAAGAGCTCATATTTGTTTTTATCAGTTCTTTCCTTTCCTTTCCTTCATATATCAGGAGAATCATCCTTTTATTTGTTTACTCTGATGACCATAAGCCTACTACTGTATATCCCTCTTTGAAAGAAGAATGTCTTCATTCTTCTTACATAGTTGATGTTGACCCTAGTCCTTCATCTAAAACATATCATAACAATGTTTGTATTCAAATCCTTCATGAACATGATCATCCCTCTAACCATGTGAATGATACAACTAGTTCACCTCATTCTCTGATCATAGTACCATATTCTACCACCACTACTAAAATTTTCAATCAATCCATTGAAACTCACTTTCATCCTACTGATGTTTTAGTCCATAAAAGGAGAAAAATTGTTTAAACCCTTAAAATTTCCATCTACTCTTTATCCTTACCCTCCCAAGTTTTTAGAATATTAGCCTCTTTTTGTTGGAGAAGATCGTATTATAGCTAAGAAGAATTTGGGAGCTTTTCAAAATGTCATTAAACATTTGGAAATCATGCATGAGGATGTTGTTATGAGGTTATTTTCCAAATATTTGGTTGCATATGTTGCTTTGTGTTTTAAAAATAAAAAGGCTAGTTCCATTGGTTTGTGGGCTAAGTTATTTGGTGATTTTTCAAGGTATTGGGGAGAGAACAAATCTCTTGACCAGTACTTAGCTACGTTTTATGATTGAAGAGAGGGGAGGATGAAGATCCTTCTATTTTCAACAGGAGGTTTTATAGTTTTTATTGCAACATTCCTTTAGATATACAACCTCTTGAAAGTACTTCCAGACTGTGTTATGTAACAACTCTTCATCCATATTTGTCTCTTCTTCTCCTAAAAAGGGTGTTTGTCACCTTGTAGCAAATTTTCATTGATTCTCAAGAGGTTGAGGATAATCTCAGATCCTGTGAAAAAATTTCAGATCAAGTTAAGGATGAGGAGTGGAATGCAAACAGAGATGACAATGAACATGAACAAGAAGGATTCCATGAGAAGGATTTGCCAGAGAAGCCTGTTGAGGAGCAATTTGTTGTCTCTAATTTTGTTATTTATGATATTCAAGAAGCCTTTGGTTTACCTATATATGATGATTACAATGACTATGATGACGTTGATTTCCAAAAAAACATTAGCAATATCGTTTCATCCTGAAAATGATTCTTTTCAGCAGTATTATGAAATCATTTAGCCCATTTATGATAGTTATGACCTCAATCATAGGGAAAATTGTGACTTAGTTGGAGGTAAGTCATTTTTCTTATGCTTTTATTTATTTAAGATTTTGAAAGAAAACTTTGAAGTTCCTTATAGAACATAGAGAGTTGAGCTACAAAATCACATAAGTTTTTTGGAACATAATGATAACATTATAAGTCAACATCAACCTTTCCATGTTCTTAGTGATCCTATGGTTATCTATATGGAGAGTTTCATTGAGTTTGAAATGCATGATAAGGAAAATAATCATATTGTTTCCATTTGTTCTGAGAATGATCTTGCATTTGAAAACTTAGAACAAGAACCATCAACATTTGAAGAAAATGATGCAGTGAATAAAGAAGCTTGTATTTTACACTATACTTGTGAACAGGAAGGAACTATAGAAACATATTCTCCTTTCCTTTTTATTTATCAACAAGTGGTATTCAAACATATTCTTCAAGATCCTTTTGCATTTATATTGGAAACATCAGAGAAAGAGACCTTTATGAATTACCTAGAATCAGTCATTGGAATTGGTTCTTCAAAGTGGATAAGTTTTCAGATTGGATTTAATTTTCAATTTGAATTATCATTAAGCAGTGTTATGAAACTAATTCAATTAGTAGACAAGTTCCTTTCATGGTTTCAATGGATTTTTTATTTCACTTGATCAATCATCTCAGAGATTAGGTTAGAAGTAGGGGAATAAGCTCATCATATGAGCATTTTTGTTTCTTTTAGTTTCTTGGTTTGCAGTAGATCAACAATAAGACTCCATATCTCAATGGATAAGGAACTTGAACTACAATTTTCTTGGAAGCTCACATGGAGCATGCCATCCCCCATGGAGCCAGATGTTAACATATGGAATGTTCAAGAGTCAAGAGACTCTCCTAAAAGTTTGCAGCAATTCAAAAATAAAGCATGTGTCAAATATTTCTATGATTATCATTTTGTAAAAGTGTCTAATGATGAACTATAGTTTTCAATGCCATCACATCATCAAGAATATCTAAAGGATCATTTTCAAAAGGATATTTTATCATTTTCCATATTCATTTCCTTTTGCAAAGAAAGAACTGCAGACTAATTGTTTCTCAAGACTCATGGCACTGCCAACTATTTGTAGAATATTGATGGTGGATTAACAACATTATAGACTGATTGGTTCAGGTTTTCTACAAGCAAGGAGTGATCCCTATATACAGGTACTATGATTGATGCCTAATTTCCCTTGCTTGAAGATTGATTACCAGCAAACCCTAATCACTACAATTTTTTTGTTAGTTGCAAATTGTTTCATATCATTTGCGTTGCAAACTCCTTTTACTTGGTCACCTTCTACAGTCCTTGTATATTAAACCTTATGCAGACCCAAGTTTCTTTTTTTCATTGCAAAATATCAATTGTATCCTTTTCTTACAGCCATAGCTCTATCTACTACAATTTTTTGTTAGTGCTATGAACGGTTTCATTGCATGCGCTGCAAATTGAATGTGCTACAAGCCCTCTATTTTATCATTTGATAAAACTCTCACTGGCTGTGTTTTAACCCACGTCTGAAATATCATTACTTTCAAAATCATATTCCTTTCCAGACCTGTGAATCTGCAAATCATTTTGACTAAAACCCTAGTCTAAAATCTGTTTGTTTCAAACTTCATCTACACGCTGCAAATTCTTTGTTTTATATAGTTTCCTGATTTGGCCTATGTTGAGGTTTTACTTAGTTCTAGGTTTTCATCCTCTCCTCCCATATCTTATTTTTTTAGAAAACCCTATCTTGCACAATCAAGCAGTAAACCCTCATTTATCAGTTTTCATCACATGGTTCAGAAGCAACTGTTATCAGAGGAGGGGATTTTAACTTGGTTGTCATGGATGCTTAGAAAGGGAAGAAGATTCATAAAGGAGGAGAGATTGTTAGGGGTGATCCCTATGACCTACAATTATTCAATTCATATCCATCTTTAGAGAGGCATTTCAAAGAGTGAATGACCTGGCGTTTTGTGAGAAGATGCAGAGAGGACACCCTAAGGTTGTAGCAGGAATTAAAAAAGTTTTTTAAGGATTCTTGCATAGTTTTGGCTGCAACTTATATGTTTTGAGGGGAAAATGACATCTATAGGAAAGTTTGCAGCGCATCCTATAGAGGCATTGTGAAATACTAAATTGGAACAGTTTATAGCAAATTAGTACACAACATAATCGTATTTTCATCATAAATTTTAAAATCCGATCTAGGTTCTTCTAAAATGTTTTCTGGAGATGAATCATAATATCATTGACTTGCTGACCAAAAATAATCCTGACCCAGTTCGTTGCTTGGGAGAAAATTTCAAAACATCACCTACAGGAAAGTTTGCAGCGCATACGCTACGAATTTGATAGTTTGTTGGAATCCTATTTGTAGGAGGGATGTCACCTGTCTAAGGGGGTTAGAAGGGTTTCCTAGAAGTTATTTGCACATGAAGGAAATTCTTTCTATCACCATATCAAGCAGCATGACATGTTTCAAAAGGAATTTATCATAGTAGACAAGATCCAAAAAAAATAGGAGCTAGGTGGATTTTATGTTTCACCTTGTTGTAACAACTCCTAGAGAAAAGGGAATCCAGTGAAAAAAATTGGGATTCGACTTATTTAGAGTAGGAAGGAATGATACACTATAGATATAAGTTGTTTTTTTAATGAAAGGGTTGATTTCTAGACTAGATAGGGGCTTTAGGAGGAGAAAACAATTGTGTATGTTTATTTGTAAAGCCTGAGGGGATGTGTTATAAGCATTTCTTCCATTGGATATTCATGAAGTTTTTTATCAGATGTTGTTTTTCTTTGTTGTCATTTTACTTGATCTTATTTCTTAAATAGATTGCAGTATTTGAGTATCATATATGTCATTGATTGATGGATTCATGAGCAATAGAGGATTTGTTTTAGTTTTCCTATTAATCATTGTTTATTGTTTATGCACTCTTTAATTTATTTGCAGAAAGGATCTATGTACGATGGATGTTCTTCCTTTTTTTCATATTCTCTATTCTTCTACCAATAATTATACAAAACCTTTATCTGGTATATAGTTTGATTTCCTTTTATCTGTAGGATGTTATGACTTCATGCCCAATGGAATACCTATGCAAACAGTTTGTGGCCCTCTCCCTTTCATGCTCGATCTTGTTGATCCACTCAAGTATAAACCTATTTTAATTATTTATATTATGATGGGTATTGGGGTTGTTCTTAAAGAAGTCTAAGAACAAATCCAGGTGCTAACAAAATTACCTTAAGAGTACTTTGAATACTTTTATTAAAGTACTACATAGTTAACTATGATTTCCATCCACCATTTAGAATGTGACAACTCACCATATTTAACTCAAACGATTCCAAGTCATCCCTAGAGGATGATGTCATATTTTTAATTGTGATTGGCTCTTATAAAGTGGATTTTGGTGGTACATTTTTTGTTTTTATGCCCTTTTTTTACCTCAAAATTCCCCTAGTGTATACAACATATATATGCATCTGCGGTTTCCAACCCTGACCATCCAAAAATTAAAGGGTATCCACCCAAGGAATTCTCGGGTTGTAGGACCATAAAATTAGTGGGATACTCCCAAGAGTCCACTAAGATCACTACATATTCTAGGATTCCTTCTAGTTTTACAATGGATCTTTTTTCCAATTGTAATACAGTTAGAGTCTTTCTAAGGCATGTCAACCCTAAGGTTCTCATGGTTTCTCGATTCATGATTTTGATGGAGGCCCCTAGATGATTTAAGGTATTAGGGATGGTGGTCATGTTGATATGGAGATCTACTATGGGGATACATGGGTCTAAATACTTGGCTATGGAAACCTCGTTGAGCATTAAGTCTACCAATTTTCCTATCACATGCATTGTTTGGGGGTCTTTCCTTTTTCCTCTTAGTTTTCATGGACATGGTTACCTAAAAACTTTTGAGTAGATTGAGACATCTTTAATATATTATAAGAGAGTTATTAAAACACACACATTCTTGAGTTCCCTCAAGAAGTTGAATTATGGTTGAGTAGGAGGTGTGTCAATATTTAGCCTTTATAGAAAAGGTGGGTTTTGTGTCTCCTTTTCACCCTAATATTGGTTCAAAGAAAGGGGTTGTTTGGTTGAGGGATTTTATATTCAATATTATTCCTCATAATATTCTATATTTACAGGTGAGGCTCATTAATTTATCATCTTCTGGGATCTTAAATGTATATCCTGGCATTTCAAGGAAGAGATAGAGTAGGTAGGGTAAAATGGAAACCCAACAACATACGATTGTTGTGTTGGTTTGTTATTGGGTTTAGGGATAGGTTGTGTAGGGAGTTGGGGTCTAGGAGGATATTGGTTAGATTTTTGGAGTTGCGGTGGAGTTTGGGGGGGTGTATATTAGTGCTTTTTAAGCCCCCTCAAAAGGTGGGTTTCTCCACGCATGCACCCAAGGATTGTTTTGGGGTGGCAGATTCATCCATTGTGAGTTGATGGAATTGGATGGGTACCATTGTTGAGAAGGATACTCCATGAAGGTGTTAGTGTAATAAGAATTGAAATATTGAGATTGGTGTGGAGATATACCTTGAGGTTGGGGCTTCTATGGTCTCTTTTGCGTGATGAGACATAATTGGTAGGCCTCCCCCTTTGCTTCCTAACAAATTTCTTTTAAACCCAGTAGAGAGAGATTTACTAGTGGCATCGTCTTCTTCGTAGATTCCACATATTTCAATTTGATCTAGCGAAGACTCTTTCAACGGATGTTTATTTCTTCATTTCGGGGGAAAATGGCTAAGGTCGCTTCTACCTCCACCCGTTTATTTTTCAATTGTAGGGTATCTAACTAGGATCTTAAATATCAAAGTATATTTTTCTTGAAATACTCCAGCATGTTCCCAATCTCAGCTCAAGTGACTCCTCCATTAGATGTCTTGTTGATCCTTGTCAATGTGTCCCTTGTCCCTTTTCCTAGCCGTGAAGTCCCTCTAGAGTATCTTTGACACAACTCACAGATAAAGGTTGTTGGTATATATCACCACCACTCATTAGGTTTAATATTTCAATGTATTCGTTTGGAATCCTCTTAGCAGCAATATTCATTTAGTCTCTAGGTCCAACTGGTTTTTGTTTGACCATCATAAACTGTACTTAAAATGTTCCAAAAAAAATTTCATACTCTCATCTTCCTTATGGGTCATCCTGAACACTTCTTCTCGGTGATACTTATCCTTTAAGTAGTCCTAGTATTTTTTGAGGAACACCTTTCTCATATTTTCCCATGTAGTGATGTAGTTCCCACCGAGTTCCATGAACCATCGGAGGGAAGCATTTTCAGGGTGGCAAAAAAGACATTTATCTTGTAATCATCAGAAATGTTATCATAGCTTCTGCAAAGGAAATCAAATTCAAATAAAAATGTATTTGGATCCTCAGTTTCCATACCATGAAACTTTGGCAATGTAGAGTGTGTAATATTCTTCATTTGAGTCACCCCATCTGTATTTCTTTAACCATTTATATTATAAACCATAGGAAAGTTTCCTCCTGCTGCTCTAGAAAATATGTAGGACCTATTCAATCATGGGTTATTTCAAATTCGTTTAGAGGTTGTTTTCCCATTGGAGAATCCTCATAGAATAACATTTTTTCTTGTACAAAGGATGCAACCAGTGCTAGATGGGATGATTCTATAGAGGTAGGTTCAAGATTTTTTTTAGTCATGGAACTGGTTGTTGGCATCAAATAATTTTGCTGGTTCGATCCCTCTCCTCCTTGATTTTGTTTCCCTGCAAGGTTAGTTTGTGGAGGTTTCTTCACAAAACTATTGATTCGGCCTTTTGGGTCTCTACTTCTTCTCATAAGATTTTGAAAAACATCTTATTTTAACCATAACTAATACTCATGCTAAAAACACACACATAGACCAATTCAAAAAATAGGAATTAGAATAAAATCACACAAATACAAACAAATGCTTCTAGATACATGAGATAAAGAGGTTTCACTATTGATAGTTCCATGGAAATGATGCAAAAAATGACAAGATTTTCAATTACCTTTCTAATTCCTTTGAAAGACAGTTAGAAATATTTTTCATTTAATTACCAATATGGAATTCATTTGGAACTTTTGAACTATCATGCACTCTATATGTCAGGGTAAATCATTTAATCGTCGCTATAGATACGAAGTTGCGGTAAGAGAAAAAGATCAAATTAAGGGTTAGAGATATGTTTCGATAGAGTCACAAATTCTAAAGACAATAAACTAATGAAAGAAATAATAACAAGCTAATCTAATTCAACCAACATGGAATCCCTTAGGGTTGTGACCATCAATTGAATATAATGAAAATGACAACTAATCTAATTCATCCAGCATAGAATCCCTTAGGTTTGTGACCCTCGGTCTAAATGTAATTGAATTAACCAAGAGATCAATCTAGTTGAAAAAGGGCACACTCTAGAGACTACTGAATCTAAATGGTGATTGTGACAAGAAACATTATCTTCATTTAATATTGCAATTAAAGAGATCTGGAAAAAAGCTCTTGAGATTTTGTTGAATAATTAGAAGCACATAGAATTAAATTGAAAAATAAATCAGATAAACAGTAAAGAAGAAGACTGAAATAGAGTATCCTAGTGTTGCAGCAAGATGTAAACCATAACTAAACACATAAGAAATATATAAATTAATCACAACATCAATTGAATATACACTACAATAAATATTACAAAAGCACCTGACAAAGTCCTTCAATCACACGCCTACTTCAAATAATCAGGAAAACATGAGAATTGAAGAAGAACCAAAACAATTATTTTATTATTAGGACAAAACAATTTAGATTACAATCATTGATTCCCTTTCTCAAATAGAGTTGGGTTATTATACAAATTTACATCACTCTTTTCTCAGAAAAAATATTTGAAGATAGCCATGAGGATCTACAATCCTCGGGTTATTTTCAATTCCATTCAACAACCCAACTAAGACAGGTAAGGTGGATTCTCTTCTAACTGATTTTCCTTATTACTAGAAACAATCGGTTTAAGTGGTTTCTTCAATTGTCTTGGATCTTCGGCCTATTGCTGTCTTTTTTGTCCTTTTCCAAAAAACATCTATCTATTCCAATTGTTCAAAATGGAGGCTCAATTGTCCATCTGTACTACAGAATGGTGTACTTACCATTGAATATGGTAGCAACCTCATCAAACACAATTGTCGATATGGGGGTCATGGCTTCTCGTGGTGGTGGATCTCCAGAAGAAGTGGGGATGGGTGTTGTAGTAGCAACAATACTAGTGTTTGTAACATATGCTCAATAGGTGTTGCATCAACTAGAATTGTATCCAATGAGAATAGTGTTATAGCAACTAGCATTGCAACAACCAAAAATTGTGTTGCAACAACTAGTGTTTTTGCTATCAAAAATCATGTTGCAGCAACTTGAAAGCATATTGCATCAACAATCCGACAAGTTTGATGGTGTCATAGCAGTGAGCCTCAAGGGTGTTGCAGCAATGTCATGGTGTTGCAGCAACTCTTTTGCAGTACTTGTGATATTTTCCTCAAAAACGATCTTAGCATTCTATCATTAATGAGCATAAAAGGTCATATTTCCCTAATTACACTAGAAAAAATACTTGAAATGACATAAGTTATGATGATCCATACCAAAGGTAAAATATAATTGTATACTCAAAATTAGGCTGGAAGGATGGAAGAAAGTGGTATAGAAGGAAAGGTAAAAGGTGTGAAAATGATTGTGTTTCAAATGCCCATCAAAGGGTTTCTAATTAAATTTATGGATTTTTTATGGAACACTTTGCATAAACTTTAAGTCATGTGGGTGGGTAGGCCCTAGGTCTAAGTTTTGAAACTAGGCTCTGATGCCAAATGTAGTACATCTCCATGAGATGTTATGAAATAATATTTGATAATTGAAATACATATGCATTAAGACTGTAAGAAATATTTTACTACTCTTTAAATAGAATAACATAAATATAACAAAATACAAAGAAAATAGCTCCACCTTGGTTGAATTTGATCAATTGCAGGGTTTTCCAATGAGTAGTAGGAAGATGTCGATGCCTCCAAGTTTCTTTTGCCACTTTCCTAGAGTGAAACAAAATTATCCTCCCAACCAACTAGGATCCTAGTCAGCTTCCTAGCTCCAAGAAACCTTTTGGTTTCTTGGCCCTCCATGCCCATGACTCTAAGAACGACAATGCACATATCCTCTAAGAATATTGTCATAAGAAAACATTCTTCCAAGAATAATCCAACCTCTCAACATGCTTCCATCTTTAGTATCAAATTTGCATGTAGATTAGTTGCGACGAGTGTTTCAATTAAATCAAGTGCAACATCCCAAGAATCATCAGGGACTTATGTGTGTCCAAGAAATTCATGGGATATATTGGTAGAGCCAGAGGTTATAGGGGAAGGAACTCATTTCATAGGTCTCTATAGAGAAATATGAAAAATTTGTCTCACATTACTTGTTGGTGATGTAGGGGACCTCATTACCAACGTGACTACCCAGAATCATAATCTAGTACTATGAATAGAGAAGGGAACACCCCAATGGGAAAGAAAAATAGTAACCATTAGATCTATGAAACAATTAATAACCATTAGGAAGAACATCAATTCATTGTAGTGGAGTCGTCAGGAATGCTAAATCATTTCAAATTGAAAATATTATTTGATTTTTCTATGATTGATAGTTTCATTTCACCATATGTATTATAAAAATGTGGGTTTGTGTCCTATGAGGTCGAAGAATTAGAACAACTCAAGATGGTGTCTAGGTAAAAACAAGTGGTGGGGCCTAGTGTTGAGAAATGTTTTGTCAACCTAGGGGTGTGTACAACTAGGTTAAAAATATATGTTATTGTCATGGGGATATATGATCTCATTATTGGTATGTACTGGTTAGAAACTCATCAATATTTTGTAGATTGTTTCATGAAGAGTGTGCTTTGTTTAGATGATGAGAGAAGGTCAATTGAGATCCATGGTATCAAAAAGAAGGTGTCTCTTCATTTCATCTCAACAATTAAAGTGAAATGTTGCATGAGGCAAGGGTGTCACTTATATGTAGTGGAGGTAGTAAGTGATGGAAAAGGGCCCTCTTTAGATGAGTACCCAATTTTTTCAAAATTCAAGGATGTTTTTCCGAAAGATTTGCAAGGATTACTTCCTAAGAGGGAACTTGATTTCACAATCAAGATAAAACCTAGTGTGGAGTCAATTTCCAAAATACCATATAGGATGACGGATCTAGAACTTTGTGAATTGCATATGTAGTTGAAGGAACTACTTGACTTGGGACTTATAAGGCCTAGTGTTTCTCCTTGGGGTGCAATAATAATATTTGTTACTAAAAATGACATTTCCTTGAGATTGTGCATATATAACAAATATTTGAACCAAAAAACAGTGAAGAATAAGTACTTGATACCTCATATAAATGATCTTTTTGATCAAATAAAAGGAGTAGTGGTTTTCTCAAAAATTGATCAGTAATCAGGATATCACCAATTAAGGATTAAGTGAGGTGGAATTACTAAGACCACATTCTAAACCCAGTTTGGGCATTACGAGTTCATAGTGGTTCCATTCAGTTTGACCAGCACACTAGATGTATTCATGAGCCTCATGAATGACATATTCTAGAAATAATTAGACCACTTTGTGCATGTCTTTCTAGATGGTATTCTCATATATTTCAATAACGAAAAGAGAACATGAGGATAACTTATGAATAGAATTGTCATGCTTAAGAGAAAGCAAGTTGTATGGAAAGTTGTCAAAATGTTTTTTCTTTTAGAAATAGGTTCACTATCTTGGTTATATTATTTCAGGAGAAGGAATTTTAGTGGACCCAAAAAATTTGATGTCCATAATGGTTTGGTCAATGCCAAAAAATTCTCATGAGGTGCGTAGCTTCATGGGGCTAACTGGATATTATCGAAGGTTTGTGGAAAGGTTCTCAAATATTACAAAACCCATCATCGCCTTGCAATGTAAGATAATTAGGTATGAGTGGATATAAAAATGTGACACTGCATTCATTGAGCTTAAGAGATTATTAACTAGTGTGTCAATCCTACAAGTGTTTGATATGGATAAAGATTTCATTTTCCACATAGATGCCTAAAATCAATGGTTGAACACTATGTTAATGCAAGATGGGGGACTGATAGCATATGCATCAAGGAAGATGAAGCAACATGAGGAGCTTTATGCTACTCATGATTTGGAGTTGGGAGCTATGATGCTAGATCTAAAACTTTGGAGGCATTATCTTGTTAAGTGGAGCTTTGAGCTCAAAACAGATCACAAAATCTTGAAGCATCTTGTTGGAGAAAGAAATTTTGGGACCAGTTTTTGGAATCACACAGGATAAAACCACACGACAAGTTAGCTAAGGAGAAACGTGTGCAGAAGAAAGGAAGGCAGTTAATGCATTTTCAAGAGCATCGTGCACGAAAGGAGGAATTTAGTTAGGAGTCATTAAGTATTTTGGTCCATTTTGTAACGGGCTAAGCCCTAATGTAAAAGTATAAATATGTAAATGTATTTTGGGGTAAAGAGTGGGATGTCCAAGTGTGCAAGATATGAATGAGCAAAGTTGAGTATGAGTAGAGAACCAAGTGTGCACTGTATGTGTGAATGGAAAGGGCATGTTGGGTAGAATTGACATATCATGTATGAGTGCAATGTGCACCTTTTGTAAGAGATTATTCTAAATAATGAAATTGTAGTAGCCGTAAAAATACAAAATTTAATTTGATTTAGCATATAATTCTTTCTCATACAAAAATAATTCAATAACCAACATATGAGCATATGATATTCGACAAAAATTAAAATTTTATCCACAACATAAGAATTACTTAACAAAATAAATAAATTACCTCTCCATGATGCTAATTCCCCCGTCGATTTGGTTGTTCGTTGCTGAAACTATGTCAAACACTGCCCAAAACCGTGTTTCCACCCTGCCAACTAGGACAGCTTCCTAGCTCCAGTATACCATATGGATATCTTGGCCCCTGTGCCCAAAACCTCCAACAAACCGGTGCCCCCTGTACTAATCCTTCCCAACTACATAACTCAGACTCTCCTATGCAAATCCAAGAGAACTCTCCCAAAAAACCCTCGTAGCATGATAATAATCCCCCTTCTTACATAAACCTCCTCTGCTCATATCCCTCCTTCACCGCCCTTTCTCCTCATTTATTTCCTTATCCATTCATTCATTGTCTTATCCATTTATTAATGCTCCTTATCCGATTATTAATGCTCCTTGTCCCCTCCATATATGTAATCCTTTAATTTAAACAATTAAATTTATTAACCCTTTTAAATTTATTACCATGTTCATTCAATGTGTTAGGTAATTAATTTAATTAATTAATTAATCAAAATTATAACAATTAATTAATAAATAAATATTTAATTAACATTATTATGCCAATCTTTGTTTAGTTAAAACCATGTTAAGACAATTAATCACCTAATTAATTTTTACTTAATAATCCCTAAACATATATTCAACTAGGGTTGTTACATACACCCACCCTTCAGGAATCTTCGTCCCGAAGTTAAGGTATCTTATGGTCAAAGGAAAAGAAACATGGTTCACACATTCATAACAATTAACCAATATTAACAGTAAGTAAGTCAAGAAAACTCATACATACTAGTGTATATGTACAAGAAATGCATGTGTAGCTAGTACATATAAGTCTCGTGCATGTACTAATAATCAAAACTATCATCCTTTAGTAACTTATGTATGCATTCAATCTAGTCAGCAAGACTAGTCTATTATAAAATACAACAAACCAATCAATTGTTTGAGAAATCCTTTAATTACTATTATCCAGTTCAACAATTTTATTTTGACAACTGTGGTTTAGTTACGTAATGATGAATATTCATATATACACATTTCTTTTTTCTTTTGAAGGGAAAACATTAAATTCCACCACAGAAAAATCTCCCTACCTTCTCAACTATTTCTACTCATCCTTCCTCCCTAACCTACTTCCATATCCATTCCTATCCTTCCTCTGCTAGACTATCTTGGAGCGTCAACTATATTGACCTAACTCCAAATAGAACCCGTAAGCGGAATTGTCGCTATCTCAACCATGCTTCCCTAGCAGGCATCTAACAGGCATCATCACACGTCTTAGGGAGCGTGAACTAACACTGTCCTCCCATGAATTCAGGTTTCGGAGGATACACGGTGGGAAATGCCTCCACCCCTCCTAATCATAACTAGGGTCCACACCCTACAATGGAATATACAGTGGCACCGTTTTGTTGGGGGTTTTGTCATCGTTTATTCGGTTTTGGGCAGTTTCATCAGCTGAAATCATGCACTGGTCCACATATCATAGCAATGCATCCAAACCAATATAATTTCACATACAATATTCATACCATAATGTTTCTTGGCTAGTGGTCATGATATCCACTTTCAGCATCTTTATCCTTTGGCTATTTCATATCCCATAACCTACAGATTAGTCTGTAACAAAAACTCATACATTTCTATGCATTATCATCGTGTAACTGCATACTATCATCATTTTAATTTGGTATCCCTGTACCGATAAATTAACATCAAAGTTTTCCAGTTAGAAATAGATCTCATAATATCCCATAATTCAATTTCGACACCCATTCATAAGATTATCATTTACCAAAATAGATTGCATCATATCCAACATCATTCTAATAATATTTAAACATTCATAAAATTCTTCATTCTCACAATATGTCACATCATATACATCATCATCAATAACATTTAAGCATTCGTAAAATTTACATTCACATAGCAGATCGCATCATATACATCATCATCAATAACATTTAAACATTCGTAAAATTTACATTCACATAGTAGATCGCATCATATACATCATCATCAATAACATTTAAACATTCATAAAAGTTCATACATTTAAAGTTTAAGTGTATCACTTAATATTTTCATTGTGACTAGAAAATAAAGTATATAGGCCTCAGGTAATCCTGGTTGTCTAATTCAAAAGGTGGTGTTACATACACCCAACCTTTGAGAAACATATTCTCAAGGTAGTCAAAAAAGTGAGGGATAGTCTCATCGTAGTGTCTCAGTGTCTTCCCAAGTAGAAGATCCTAGACTATACTTGTCCCACTGGACCTTAACTTGGTCTACCAGACGATTCTTGAGCTGTCGGACTCTACAGTCCAATATGCGTAATGGTTCTACCATGAGGGTTCCCACGTCCGATACTTGCAATTCCTTCCAATTTAGTTTATGTTATTCATCAACAACATAATGACGTAAAACAGATACATGAAATACATTATGAGTTTTATGCAAGTGGGGTGGCAGTACGAGACGATATGCAACGGGTCCAATTTTCTCTTGGATTCTGAATGGTCCTATAAATCGAGGTGACACCTTTGTTCCCTTCCCAAATCGTATGGTACTCTTATTAGGCCTGATACGAATGAAAACCTAGTCTCCCACTTCATAACTTCGGTCCGTCCTGTGTGCATCCACATCAATTTTCTGCCTATCCTGTGCTTCCTTTAGTCTCTACCTAATCTGAACCACCCGTTCTTCCATTTCCTGAATCAATTCTGGCCCAACTATTACTCGGTCTTCTATTCTATCCCAACTCAATGGCATTTTGCATGGCCTCCCATACAAAGCTTTGTAGGGTGGCATTCCGATGGAACTATGAAAACTGTTATTGTAGGCAAACTCTACCAAAGGTAAGTACTTCTCCCACTGGGTTTGATTATCCATGACATACATCCTAAGCATGTCTTCCATGACTTGATTTACTCTCTCTATTTTCCCATCTATTTCAGTATGATAAGTTGTTCTTAATTTTAATTGAGTCCCCAATGCTGACTGTAAACTTGTCCAAAGCCTAGAAGTGAATCTGGAGTCCCTATCTAAAATGATCTTCTTAGGTATCCCATGCAAACGGATAACCTCACTTACAAACACACGTGCCACATCAGTGACATCATAAGTGTCTCTAACCGGAATAAAATGAGCACTCTTGTTTAACTTATCCACTATCACAAGAATGGCATTGTGTCTATGGGATGTGAGCGGCAACCCCACAACAAAATCCATAGAGATGACTTCCCATTTGGACATAGGAACATCATGTGGTTGTAGGTGGCCTACCGGGTGATGGTGGTCAGCTTTCACTTGTTGACACTCTAGGCATTTGGCGACGAAATGGAATACATCGTGCTTCATGCCTACCTAGAAGAAGAGCTTCCTCATATCTGCGTACATCTTCTTCACACCCGGATGCACACAATAAAGTGCTCTATGGGATTCCTTCAGTATGATGCTTCAAATATCCCCATTCTCAGGGATGTACATCCTTCCTCGATATCTTAACAGTCTATTTGTTTCCAGACTATATCCTTCATACTTTGGATCTAACTGCCTCCCACTCTAGAGGTTTGAAGTAACCTTTAAATACCAATTGTCTCGTTGGAGTTGTGCCAGCACATGTTCCCTCAGATTGACCTTTAAGGTTACCAAGGAGAAGATATGTGGTCTCCTACTCAAGGCATCTGCGACCACATTTTCCTTTCCCTTGATGTACGAAATAAAAAATCATACTCACTCATAAACTCATTCCATCACCTTTGCCTGGCATTCACATCTCTTTGAGTGAAGAGATGTTTTAAACTTTGATGGTCCATTTTGAGCTCAAAGTTTCGCCCCACAAGATAGTGCCTCCAAATGTTCAGAGCTAGCATTACAAATGCCAACTCTAAATCATGAGTCGCATATAACTCTTCATGTTTCTTCAACTTCCTTGATGCATAATCTATCACTCCTCCATCCTGCATTAGCACGGCCCCCAACCCTTGCTTCAAGGCATACGTGCAAATTGTGAAGTCCTTTTCCATATCCGACACTCGTAGAATTGGCGCACTAGTTAGTAACCTCTTAAGCTCAATGAATGTACTATCACATTCTTCTGTCCATTCATACCTGACCCCCTTGCGTTGCAAGGTGGTGATGGGTTTCGCTATTTTTTATAATCCTTCCACAAATCTACGGTAATAACCTGCTAGTCCCATGAAGCTTCTCACCTCATGGGAATTTTTCGACACTGGCCATTCCATAATGGCCTTTACCTTTTTTGGGTCCACAGAGATTCCTTCACCGGAAATGATATGACCTAAATAGTGTATCTATTTCTAGAAGAAGGAACACTTTGACAACTTCCCATATAATTTTTTCTCTCTAAGGCAGGACAACACTACTCGTAGGTGTTCCTCATGTTCTCTTTCATTCTTGGAATAGACGAGGATGTCATCTAGAAAGACTTGTACAAAAAAGTTTAAGTACTTCCGGAATATGTCGTTCATGAGGCTCATGAATACTGCTAGTGCATTGGTCAATCTGAAAGGTACTACAACAAACTTGTAATTTCCAAACCAAGTTCGAAAGGAATTTTTTGGGATATCACCTTCCTTAATCCTTAACTGATGATACCCTTATCGCAAATCGATCTTTGAAAATACCGCTGCTCCTTTCATTTGATCGAAAAGGTCATCTATTCGCGGCATTGGGTACCTATTTTTCACTATAGCACGATTCAAGTCCCTGTAGTCTATACACAGTCATAAGGATCCATCCTTCTTCTTTAAAAAAATTACTGGTGCGCCCCAAGGTGAGACACTGGGCCTTATTAGTCCTAAGTCCAGTAACTCTTTCAACTTCATTTGCAATTCACAAAGTTTCGGCGCTGTCATCCGATACGGAGTCTTGGAGATTGGTTATGCACTAGGTTTTATCTCAATAGTAAAATCAAGCTCCCTCTCAGGAGGTAACCCTGGTAGCTCGTTCGGAAAAAAATCTTTAAATGATGATGATACCGAGTACTGATCCAATGAGAGTCCCTTCCTTTCATTCACTACTTCCACTACATAAAGACGATACCCTTACCTCAAGCATCACTTAACCTTCATAGTTGATATAAAGCGTAACGACACTTTTCTCTGTACACCCTGGATCTCTACTGGTCTTCCTTCATCATCGACACAAAGCACCCTCTTTGTGAAACAATCTACCAAAGCTCGGTGAGTTGCTAACCAATCCATTCCAATGATTAGGTCATACGCCCTGAGAGCAGTGACGTATACCTTCAACCTGGTAGTGCACACTCCCAGGTCTACTATACAATTATCGACACTAGGTCCTACCGCTTGTTTTTCCCTCGAATCCATCTCGACTTGTTTAAAGTCATCGTGCTTGTATGATTCCAACCCACTCTTTTCTAATGAAGATGGTGAAATGAAACTATCCATCACACCAGAATCAAACAAAATCTTAACATTGATATGATTTAGCGTACCTGATGACTCCACCACTGTGGATTGATGTTCGGCCTGGTGGTTATTAACCGCTAGGTAAATCTAGTGGTTGCTACTTGATCTCCCCATCGGTGCCTTTCCTTCTCTATGCACAAACCCTGATTGTACATCTGGGCAGTCATGCTGGTAATGGGGTCCTCCGCACCCCCAACAGGTAACACGAGATTGAACCTATGTATTTTTATGTGACTATCTCTAAAATGAGTTCCTTCCCCTGGAACCCCTGCCCCTACTAGTTGTTCCCTGAGATGGTTGTGGACTTGTCTGCATTGTTGGAAATGAACGAGATGTTGCACTTGCTGCCATTGAAATCCCTGCGGCTACAGTCCTTGGCATGACTCTGTTACCATATGGTGGTGGCCTTGAGCCCCCTCCCCTAGGAAATGTCCTCGGGGCCTTTCCTACGAATCCAAGATGATGTGAAAATGTCGGTCTTATACCCCCAGTTAAGTTTATGTGTTCCTCCACATAACGCGCATTTTCCACCACTTCCGCTACTGAAGACGGTTTCCACATCCGCACCATAGCTCTTATATTAGGGTTCAATCCATAGATGAAGCACTCTACCTGTCGTTCATCATTCTCCATATATGAAACATATTTGACCAGTTCCATAAATCTGATCTCATATTCTTCTACAGTTCTGTGTCCCTGTACTAAGGCATGAAATGACCCTACTTGTTGTTCCTCATAGTATGTTGGTAGATATTTCCTTCGGAACCTCTCCTCGAAAAGTTCCCAAGATATTGTGTTTGGGGTAAGGTGCAGCTGTCTTTCCAAGTTGCCCCACCAGTTCAAGGCGTTGTCTCTTAACTGAAAAATTGCGATCTTTACCCTTGAGTTGGACGCATAGCCCCTTAAGGCAAAAAACCTTGTCATGCCTTCCAACCATGCTTCTGCGCATTCACTGGCGCGACCCCTGGAAAACTATGGAAGTTTGATCTTCTGCAATTCTCGTGTGATGTCTTTGGGTGGAGGTCCTCCCCCTGAATCCCTTGATGATTTTGGATTACCCATTCCAGATGGTGGGGGTTCCACTTAAATCCCTATTGGTTGTCGCCCCTTCAAAGTCTCATTAATGGCTTCCAACGAGCACAGTATGAGAGCTAGTTCGGGCGATGGTGGTGGTGGCACTGGTGGTGTTGGCGGTGCTTGCAACGATGCTCCCCTGCCTTGAATCCCTCGAGTCCTAACCATCCTATATGCTTTAACCTGCATCAACCAAATTTTTTAGGGTGAGTTCAAGGATGTTTCAAATTAGTGCTACTCAAACTAGAAATAGGGTTAGGCGTAAGTTTTCTTTACTTGTCTGTAAATAGACATTACTCCTTTAGGGGATTGGCTAGGTTAGGGTTAGGATTAAGCGTCTAAGATTGATTTCTTCACCCCTATAAAAAAAACTATTGGTTCCCTTGCCCTATAGCTACGCTAGCCTTGCGCCATACTCGCCAATTCCTATGCTTACTCTCCTAGTGCATATGTCACCTCCTTCTCGCTTGTCCTAGTCTAAGTCCTTTTAACTCTTCTATTATAACTAAATATCCTCCAATGCTTGACTCGTGAGCACTTCCCTGGCACCTAGGGTTGGTGTTTTCGAATGTTTCATTGAGATTTAGCATTGACTTTGACTGGAAGAATGGAGTGGAGGGACTTGGCGCTTGGCTCGATGAGTTCTGTGTACGATCTCGTGAGCCTGGCGCTTGGATAATCGGAGATTATTCTTCAGGCTAGTACTTTGCTACTATTGATAATTAAACTATTCATATGTGAATTTATTTGTAAAAGTGATATGTGTGGTGTGTTGGTGTTATTTCTCTTCTTAAGGCGCTACGCTCAGTGGGTGGTCTTGGGTTCAAAACCATGTTTGATTAAGGTTGGTTGTCATTAATGTCAAACCTTGAAGAAAGACCCATAGCACAAAGGTTTGGGTAATGGACCCAATAGTGTTTGATGTAAATATGACTCATTATTTTTTTGTCATGGTTGATAAGAAGTAAATATGGATGAACTCCAAAGTGGTCCCCTTATGG
>ML781571.1:476979-507037 GCA_009831015.1 Picea engelmannii
AGTGGACCCAACCCTAAAATAAGGAAAGTGGGGCCAAGTGACCTAGAAGATGTTTTTAAGGAAGCTACTTGGAGAGTATAAATAAGAGGAAAGGCTCTCTCATTTGAATCACACTTGAGAATATTGAATATATATAGGTTTCTTAGGTTTAAAAATGATATCTAAGACGAAAGTCTGAGGAAAGTGAAGAAAATAAGGCCGAAATGCAAGGAAGGATAAATTATTTTGATGGTGCTTTCTAAGGTATGTTATTTTCAGGTCATCTCACCATTTTCTCTATAATGTTTTTTATATAATGATTCAGATCCTGAAATTGATACTAAAGTGATAAAACATATCCAAGTATTTGTGGTTAAAAATTCAGCTTGTGGGTCATTGTATTTTGGGAGTTACACTCTGTGGAAAATAGCGTTTGTGGCTAGTCCTGAAACTAGTCAAAATCAGGTGTTTCAGGTAAAAATGTCATAACTTCTTCATAACAGATCCAAATTCAGTGAGAAAAAATGTTTTGGTTAGGTTACAATCTGTAGTATGTTTTGTAACAGTTTCAGAGCATTTCATTAAATATTTTGTGTGGGGCACGCTCTACAAGGTTGCTCTCCAGAATAAGCCAGAATTCAGCAAGGTATGTCATTTTTGCTATAAATCCTTTTCTGAGAGGTTCCAAGTAGTTCCACTTGGAGGAATTGTATAAAAAACATTGAATAACATTGTGTATCAGTTTTAGCTCTTTATACATTACAGGTTCAAAGTTATGATTACTTCAAGTTAGGGTTGTTGACTAATCCAAAACTAGGCATGTGAGACTAAAGAAAAGTTTGATGAAAATGTTAGTCTGTTGTTGTTAAAGTTAAGGAAGGTTTGTAGGAATGTGATCAGATACACCAGTTCTATTACAGAGCTACAAATCAGATTTTGATGATGAAATTGATGAGGGCCTTTGGTTGAGGTACATGTTGAGTACATGGTTGAGACAGTAGTTGATGAGTTGGCACATACATGAGGTGTATAGTTGATGATGTTGGTACATATTGATGAGTCATAGTTGATGAGTAGTTCACATATGATTGTTACATACTTGGTACATGGTTGGATGCACTTATTTATGGTACAAGTTGATTACAGGTTGGTGCATGGTTGATGCACTTGTTTATGGTACAGGTTGATTACAGGTTGGTGCATGGTTGATGCACTTGTTTATGGTACAGGTTGATTAGAGGTTGGTGCATGGTTGATGCACTTGTTTATGGTACAGGTTGATTACAGGTTGATGCATGGTTGATGCATGGTTTAGATTTATTGGTACAGGTTTACAGCGGTATATCTCAAAGTGATAGTGTGACAGTGGTTCCATCATTTTACTTCTACTTTAGGGTGGCAGGATGGGGCAAGGACAAGTGGTTGTAGCCACCTTCCGGTTGTAGCTGAAGAGCATAGGGGGTTGTAGCCTCCTTCTGGTTGTAGCTAGAGAATTGGGGAGTTGGAGCTTCCCTCAGGTTGTAACCTGAGAAACTAAGGGGTTGGAGCCTCCTTCCAGCTGCAGCTGGAAAGCAGAGGAAGTTGGTGCTTCCAATGAATGTAATTCTTAAAGACGTATAAGAAAAAACATTATGTGGTTTTCTCCCGATTTGGGTTTCCACGTAAAACACTAGTGTACTGTGTATGTGTATGATTGTTCATTTGTTCAATGCTTATTTACTCTGCAATTATTGGATAATAATGCTTCATTGATATAGCACTTGGATTATATGGTTAAAAAGGACTAAATTGCTCTATTACTAATTCACCCCCCCTCTCAGTAATCCAACAAACCATTGGACCTCTAAAATTTATACTTAACCCTATATTACTTAAGCTTAACTAATATTTTATCATTTAACCTAGGGCTTAAACTCAATTAAAGTTTAAAGCTAATTACCCCCCTTTTTTTTTAAATTAAACTTAAGAATTTAAAAAAAATAAAAAAAAACTTTGCTTTTTTTTTTAAATTTAAACTTTAATAAAAAATTAATTTTTATTCTAAAATTACGAACTAATCCAAATTTAAACTTTACTCTTTGGTTTGAATCTAAACTAATTAAAATAATAAGTAAAAATAAAAATAAAACTAATAAAAAAAAACTTATTTAAAACTAATTTTTAAAAAAATTAATTTTAAATATGAACGAATAATTAAAAAAAATATCATAACAAAACAAAACAAAAAATCAAATTAAAATTTATTTATTTTTAAATTAATTTCATTATATGGGAATATGGGCATCATGGTTTCATTATACATTAAATGGGCATCGTGGGTCCTCGCATGAGGCCCACGTGTCCCTTTTTCTTTCTACTCCCAAACCCTACATGCTCTGCCTTCTTAAACCCTAAACGCATCCATCGCTTACCGCCTTCATTATTTCTCCGTGTTGTATCTGCGAGCTAGCAGGCTTTGAGGGTTTCGGTGGAGGGTTTCTTTGTTTATCAGTGGTTCATTTTCGTTCTGTATCACATAATTATTTGATTTGTATTAATGGCGACGACGGAAAGTTCATCAAAGGTCACAAAAGAATAGAAGAAACTGAAGATCCAGGAGCTGCATGATGAACTTTCTAAGAGGGATCCGAACCCCGACGCTCCCAACCCTTCCTCGACTAAATGCCTGGAAAATTCTTCAGATCCACTAGAAAATGTTGTAGGCGAGGGCCCTGATTCAGATGTAAAACAGACCACTCCTCTGTCAAAAGAAGAACCATAAAAATATTAGGCAGTTAACACGGAACCACCTTCCGGAGACGAGGCATCCCAACTCAGCAGTGTTACCCAAAAGTGTGAAGATTCAACAGTGGAAAAGTCGGTGGACCCCATTGCGGACATCATGGCAGCTGTGGAGAAGCCGCTAGATGAGGGGTGATGAAAGAACGTCAGCTATGCCCATCCACAGGATCGTTCTCTCGTGTTCATGAGTTGAATTAGCTCTTTTGATTCCCTGCTGGAATCTCTGTTGAAAACCCTATCCACAGGTCCTTCTCTCTTTTCCCTGTCACGACCTCTGCACGCGCCTGTGACCTTTCCCGACTCAGTTTCGGGTTTCAGGGTTTCTTGTTTCCCAATGTCGAGAGTTCCTGTCCTCTCGAACTCTCGAACTCTGGTTTGTCGATGCGCTCCTTTCCACGCCTTAGCCCCTCCTTGCTATGCCCTGATCCACATGGCCACCTCTTATATGACCACAGTCATACTCCTTGTCGGGATTCGAGGCTTCATGATCCTTGATGTCATGAACCTCTGTCCCCGCGATCTCCCGATCTCCGATGAGTAAATTCACCGATGCACCTTTTAAGCTTTAGCCCTCCTGGCTATACTCCTGGCTCATATGACCATTATCCCCATGACCGCAGTCTTACCTCTCGTCGGGGTTTCAGACATCGCAATGCCGAAATGCATAAACCCTATGTCCACGAGATTCTCGATATCCCGATGCTCGATTTTCCAATGTGGCTCTCCTATCGGGTCTCCTATCAGGACTTCCTCCGATAGTCGGGATTGCTCGCCACTCATCCTCTACAGATGGATGGTCTTCGTCATTTTGCGGTTTCAGCTTTTTCAAATGCCAAAATGTATTTTCTCTCGGGACTATCGATCTCTCAATGCCTCGATTCTCCACTATGCTGACAGCTCGCCCCACGATGGCACTTTCCTCCTTGTCGGGGTTTCAGACTTCATAATTCCAAATTGCAAGGACTTCATGTCCACAGGATTTCCGATATCCCGATCATCGTAACGCTGATAGATAGCTTTCCTTTTGGGAAATCTCTCGATTGCTTCTGATCTCCTCCATGTGTCCCACAAATGGACGGTCCAGATCAAACCTCGCGATTTCGTAGTTTCTGATACCCCGATGACAGAAATCCTCTGTCAACTCAAAACCCCGGTAGCCGATATATCAATGGGTCGCTCGATCTCCACCATGTGTCTGCTCAAACGGATGGCTCAAATCGTTCCCGGGACCTTTACCATGGAAATCCCCAATCTCCTATCCTCGAGACTCCTGATTTCATGAACGTCGATATCCCTATGCCCATCGGGACTTCTGCCTAGCGTGAGAAGGGTTAAACCCCGTGCACCTCCTGTTTGATCCAACGACTGACGGGATTTATGAGTGAGATCCAACGGCTCACGATCTCCCCCTTATGTATGCTTTCTATGATTCTCCCTAGACGTGAAAACCTTCCAATGGTCCAGATCCCCTTTCTCCAACTAATCTAGCAGTTGTTTTGCTCCCTCCTGAGCTTGCACACTTCTTCCCAGACTTGGAAGAATTTCCAATTCCTCAAAGGCCTCAACATTTTCCCCCTTTTTCCTCTGAGAGCTCTTTTACCTGAGTTCTCGTCGTGCGTTCTCCTCGATGTTGTTCCTCCTGAGCTTTCACTTCTGAATCCCCAAGGGATTCTTGGACTTTTTTGCCTCTACAGAGTCTTCTAGCACACACCGTGTTGTCTCTCCTGAGCTTCTCACACGCTCAGACCCCTAAGGTATTTTATCCATCTTCCTTCTCCCTCATATGGAGAATGTAATGCTCTCCTGGCTCTTTGTTTGCTCAAGCAACCTCTTGCTGAGCCTATCAGGGTGTTCAGCAACCCTATGAAGATCCCTCAGTGGATTCTTCCTTCAAAATAGAGAACTCAAAGAGTTCTCTTCTCCTGTGCCTATCTTCACACTGACTCAATGCCCACCTCGTAGAGTGTCTTATCCTTTCACTCGCTCAATGCCCACCTGGCAGAGCTCTCAAAATTGTCAGTGATTATGTTTCTTCTTTTCTGAACTCACAGCAGAGTTCTTCCTCTATGCACCATTGTGCATACGCTCAATGCCCACATGGCAGAGCATCACATAACTCCTCAGAGCTTCTGCCTGCAACTGTGTCTTCTCCCCCACAGCCTTGCCTCCAAGGTGTTTAGCAACCTTGAGGTATTCACTGAGTTTTTGATTCCAGTTTCTGTGCCCACCTGAAACGTCTCTGTCTGACTCCGTAGAGTTCAGAAATGCATCCTATGTGCACGGCTATCAGAACCCGCAGTGTTCTGTCACACCCTCCTGGTGTGAAGCCTCAAATACCTTCTCAAGCCTGAAATCAAGAACTCCTACAAATTCCCAACATAAATCTACAACATAATAGAACAATCACAGACATTCATTTAACACATCGTAATGCAGGAAAAACTACTCTGTTTGTATTAAAATGGCAAATGTTTGTATTTACAAGGGTGTTCCTAAGAACGACCTGTAATAAGGTCTCGGCTCCTTCTCTTCTACTCTCTACATGCAGACTTCCTCCTATTCTTTCACCTCACTTTTCTTTCCACTAACTCTCTTCTATCTGCTCACTTATACAAAATGAGATATGAAATCTCTTTTACCTGAGGGGGCTCTTCGAGTGCTTCCCTCCAATCTACCTACCCTATTCAATTGCATTGAATGGGCTGTCTAGTCTGCTATCGGATCTAGATCTCAGCCTTACAATCATTAAAGGCTGATATTATATATAGCATGTGCAAAGGCACGGCTCTGTGGCTCAACAACCTAAGCATTTAAATTACATTCAATTCGGATTTAAATGAGGATTGCACCTCTCTTCAGCATTGAACGCGTGCGCTCGACGTGGTTGGCTGGCTAGTTGGGTGACGTGGAGAGATGCTCCTGCATCAAGGGGGAAGATAATGGAGTTTCTAGCATTGCAGGACCTTTACAGTTGTCGAACTTGGAAAAGAAGCACTGACATTTGTGTGCGAAGGCATATCATGGCTCCTCATTTACAGAACCTCGAACTACAAATATCTTCGCTCCACCATCGACAGAACAAGCAAAATTTTTTATTTCAAATCGAGTTAAAAAAAGTGAATGAATGAAGGGTTTGAATTGTTGTAGAGGGGAATTCACTGTAACCCAAATGGCAGTAAAGAGATGCATGGTAATTTATTTAAATTTGGGGTTTTTTTTTTTGATTTTATTAATTTTTTTTTTTTGGATAAAATAAAAATTTTGTTTTGTGTAGTGTTTCCAAGCCACGTGAGCTCTCTCTCCTTGGCTGCGTTTGGTGTGGATCAAGATTCGATGTTTGGTTTGAACACTTAGAAATCGGGTTAAATGTGCATTCAACACAGGCATTCAACGTTTTCCTCCCTAATTCTCAAATTCTCAAACGTTTTCCTCCCTAATTCTCAAATGTGCATTCAACGCAGGAAAACGTTTTCCTCCCTAATTCAATGCAGGGAAAGAATAAATTCAGAATGCATAGGAAAGAATTATTTTTTTTTTGTTTATTAATAATATTTTTTTTCTGGTGTAGTGCGCGGCTCCTCCCCATGGGTTTCTCCTTTCTCACACTGCTCAACAAAAATAATTTCCAACGGTTCCTCCTCTCTCCATTGTATTTTCAGATAAGACAAGACTAGGAAGTAGATGATGAGCACTGAGTAGAGATATTGAATGGGGAAATGGCTATGAGCTGACCTTCCTTAATCTTGC
This sequence comes from Picea engelmannii, assembly GCA_009831015.1. Taxonomy (NCBI): domain Eukaryota; kingdom Viridiplantae; phylum Streptophyta; class Pinopsida; order Pinales; family Pinaceae; genus Picea; species Picea engelmannii. Next base: position 483,487 of record ML781571.1, read on the forward strand.
TTCCCACATCATCGCCATCATCTTATATATACGCAGGGACAATCCGTGCACTTGAGAAAAACAACTCAGCATATAATTATTTTAGCGGTGATTCCCTTAAAAGGTAGCAGCTCCGCTAGTTTGTTTTCTCTTGATTTAACAGTGTATTCATATACCTAACAGCAGCTTCTCCATGTCCCACTTCCAGGTTCGCTTGAAACCATGTGCAATCATCTTTTGAAACCATTCAATGGTTATCCTATGCATTTCTTTAAATTGCATATTTCCTTTTTCTTTGAAGCTTTCTCATCTGCTGATAACTTCCTTTATATTTAAATGATTTGAAATTCTTTTCCCCTCCTCAGTAAGTAGGATTTCTTTGTTCCTTGTTTTTCTTTATGCCTTCTTTATTAGATTAGGAATTCCTTTATGATATTAGTAGTAATTAGTTATTAAGATATTAGTAATTAGTTATTAACATTAAGATAGGATAAAGAGAAAGATAGGAATTCAAATAGGATATAGAGACAGATAGGAATTAGGAATGAAGATGAACAGGGAAGAATAAGTCATTTCTTATTTAAGCTTGTTCTTCCTTACATTTCTTCTTTAAGCTTGTACACGAGATAGAATGAAGAATACTACGATATTTTTGTTCATATATTAAAAGCATAATGTTAAGGATTATTGTTGTAATAGGCATAGCGAGGGATTATGTATCTGAGTTCACTTTGATGAGCTAGAACATATCCTCCTAATCATTCTATATGCCCATTATTTTTATTTGTTTTCTTTTAGTAATGTAGTTTATACTCTATTTTTTTTTTATATATTTATATATATTGTTTGTTTAATTGAGCCAAGTGACAAAATTTATTTAACACTTTAAATACGTATAATATTAAACAAATTTCATTTTTCCAAGCATATTGTTTATATATTATATATAGATTTGAGTATAAACTAAAATCAAAATGTATACATGGCTTGCAGGTTAGGTGGAGGTGGCATTGGGACTTGGAGATGGAACTTGGCCCTCAAGCCCAGATTTATCTAATTTTTGGGTGGGTACAATTCCATTACTAAATTGGGTAGGCGGGTAGGTAGGTAGGTAGGCCCTTGGTTCCATATTTTGAACCAGGGCTCTGATACCATGTGTAGTAGCCGTAAAAATACAAAATTTAATTTGATTTAGCATATAATTCTTTCTCATACAAAAATAATTCAATCACCAACATATGAGCATATGATATTCGACAAAAATTAAAATTTTATCCACGGCATAAGAATTACTTAACAGAATAAATAAATTACCTCTCCCTGATGCTAATTCCCCCGTCGATCTGGTTGTTCGTTGCTGAAACTGTGTCAAACACTACCCAAAACCGTGTTTCCACCCTGCCAACTAGGATAGCTTCCTAGATCCAAGATACCATATGGATATCCTGGCCCCTATGACCAAAACCTCCAGCAAACCGGTGCCCCCTATACTAATCCTTCCTGACTACAGAACTCAAACTCTCATGTGAAAATCCAAGCGAACCCTCCCAAAAACCCCCCGTAGCATGATAATAATCCCCCTTCTTACATAAACCTCCTCCGCTCATATCCCTCCTTCACCGCCCTTTCTCCTCATTTATTTCCTTATCCATTCATTCATTGTCTTATCCGTTTATTAATGTTCCTTATCTAATTATTAATGCTCCTTATCCCCTCTGTATACGTAATCCTTTAATTTAAACAATTAAATTTATTAACCCTTTTAAATTTATTACCCTGTTCATTCAATGTGATAGGCAATTAATTTAATTAATCAAAATTATAACAATTAATTAATAACTAAATATTTAATTAATATTATTATGCCAATCTTTGTTTAGTTAAAACCATGTTAAGACAATTAATCACCTAATTAATTTTTACTTAATAATCCCTAAACATATATTCAACTAGGGTTGTTATAGAAATGAGAAGCCTTCCCTTGTGGATGTAGCCCAGTTTGGGGTGAACCACATTAAATATGGTGTCTTTGTGTTTTGTTGTGATGTGTCTATTTACTATTCTAGTTAGTGCACACACTTAATGAATGAATTATTAATATGAATATGTTATTTGATGGTTTTGTGCACATGTTATATGGTATAATGAATAAATGTTAAGTAGAATGGTAAGAATGAATTCCTCACATCCCTTCATGATTGAAAAAACTTGGTTCTTGTAGTCCCCATAGATACCTTGGGTGAGACTTCACCTCTTGTGGGTGATGTTGAAAGGCTCGGTATCTTTAGGGTTTTGTTGGTGAATTAATGTTGAACCTCGGGTCTTCCCACTGCACGCCAACAAATGGTTTTGTTGTTGGGACTGGGATCTGTGACTAAGGGGAATTTGGACGTTGACTAAAGAAAAGATTGGGAAATGGTTGGATATGAAGGAATGCAAGTTTTCCAGAAGTCAGAATAGGAACTCGTGGATCAACGTAAAGAAATGGTTACAGGGGTATGGTTTTACAAATTTACATAAGATTTTCTGTATTGATTTCTCAAATGTTTTTACTGAGTGGATAGAGATATTAGTAGAACATAACTAAAATTTTTTCACTGTGGTTCTGATAAACTAGACCCTTGAGTTGATTTAGGAAGTTAACATCGTGAGTAATAAGATCTCATGCACAATTGATTTTTGGTTGGATATTATATTGGGAGGTTGCATTACCGAGTTTTCTATAGATTGTGCGCATGGAAGATAGATGAAGTCATTATCTACTTGGATAAATATGTTATTGTGTGATAAGGGGGTTATTAAGATGGAATCTAATTTCCCTAGTAGATAAGCGCTTTCACGCACATAAGGAGAAGATTTTGGTAGAGAAGGAAGAGGATTGTGGCTGATAGAGAAGGGTAGCATAGTGAGATAGAGGAAAGAGACACTGGTATAATACTCTATATCGAAGAAATTTTTCACATATAAGGGAAATACCATCAGCTTAGTCTAGTAAAAGAATATCCGTTACATCCCCCTCAAGTCAAACTCTGCATTAAACCCATGACCCCATGTGCAACACCAAGGACCGAGGTAAGATTTGAAATTTTGTCAATTGTAGTTAGTGAAGCAAGTAAACATAGTAGTAAAGGTAGTCATAGTAGTGGAAGTAGTACCATAACCCAGCTTCAAGTAATATCACTGAGGAGGAATACCATGCAAAATTTTATGGTAGGAGTAGATCCCACTTTAAGAATGCTTGTCTTCCATGGAGAGGGGAAAGAGGGCCCAAAAAAACATTTGTTTGTTAATGAAGCAATTTGGATAGTGAAGAATGTCAAAGATAATTATGCAAATATAACATAATTAGCAACGACATTTAGAGAGTACCTAGGAGACAAAAGAGGACATTAGAATATATCAAGAAACCCTTTTTGAAATAATTCCAAAAGCTAAAGTCAAAGTCGCAGTGCATTACGAAACTGAAAGAAATCAAGAAGTTGGTGAATGAATCAGTATGGGACTTCGATCAAAGATTCAAGATATAGATGGATCGATTGAAATTCCATATTCAAGATGAGAATCGTAGGGAGTGGTTCATTGTAGGATTTTTTTTGCATATACACTTCCCTTTAACGCAACAGAATATGACAACGCAGTTAGAAACCCTAGAAATTGCTATGAAGTTGGAAGCATCCCCTGTAGGACAAAATTTCATAGGCATGGATCAAGTTCAGTCACAATTAGCATCACTAAATATCCAATTGTAGGAAATAGCTAAAGGGAAGGAAAATCATGAGGAATTATGGTGCATTACCTGCAGAACAAAAGGTCATCAGAAGAACGAGTGTCCAACTTTTCATCATTATTTGGCTACATGAGCTATGAATCCCCTATCCATGGGAGGAGGGGTCTAGTGTGAGAAATTTAATACGATGGGTCATCACCCTACTTCTTCTTTTCCATTGATGCATAAGTACTAGAGCACTCCTAGTAATGTCTTTTGTAATTTTTGTAATTCTTTCGGACATGATGAAAAGGATTGTCACGTACTTGATCTGATGCGAGAGTTCACTACTGATGCAGATAGAGTCCAAGGGGAATAAGGAATAGAAGGAGGAGTAGCATAGTATAATACCCTAAGAGGTTATAATCAAGGAGGAAGAGGAGGAAGAGGAAGAGGAGGATTTGACAAAGGAAGAGGACCAATTATATGTTATTACTATAATCAGTCTGGTAATTTGGTGTGAGACTGTCTGAATCCATGCATGGCATGTACATACTATAGGAAGTTGGACCATGCAATGAAACATTGTCTGCATTTGATTGTGAAGTGGAAAGAGAAAAGGAACCAGAATGAACAAATGATAGTAGTGGAAGAGTGTGAATATCAACTGAGGATAGAAGCAGTTACACGCAGAGGAGCAAGAACATGAGCTTATGCAACATATCAAGGAATTCACCAATGGTTTAGGAAAGAAGCAGAACCTCCTTCATTTTTTGACCTTATAAAGGAAAGAGATATATATAAGCAAGAGAGGAAAGAATTCATAGGAATATAATGGATAGTATCGACTTCGACCGTGCCACCTTTGTATGAAAGGCCACCCATGTATAACATGCCTCTAGTCTATGACCACATCAATATGGAAAGGCAATTTGATAAGGTAAGTACTTTGAAAATATTTTTAAAGATTTGTCTAGAGTTAATGAAGGGTGAAACTGTGTTAAGCATGTTGCACGGGATGATTGATCATTTCATGCAAGATAGGGAAGAATTTGTCACACAACGAGCAATTAACCAAGTACATCACAAGAAGAGGATAAACATGGAGTTTCGAATTAGCATGCAGATAGGATTTTATGACATGAACAATACCATTATGGACCTGGGATCTGATGTAAATGTTATTCTGAAGAAGAGTTGAAGTTAAGGAATCATCATAGGATAGTCCCGATTGGAAGATTGACATGAGTGAATGTGAACATCAATGGAGTGTGTAGTACATTTGATTTTGAAGTAACTAAAATAGTATTTGGTAGTAAACCATATCCCATGTTGTTAGGACTTGATTGGGATTTTGATAACAAGACTATAATTGATTTGAAGAAGAGGAATATGCTCTTTGAAGTAGGATATTTGAAAGTTATTGTACCATTATATATGATAGAAGGAAGAAGATATGTGGAGCCAACAAAAGGAAAATAACTATATAACCTTTATAACATGACTACATGGATGTATGATTATGTTAACCCTACAATTGATGGTGCACTTAGTTGGAGAAGCATTAGTTTTTGCGTTTCATATTCCAAATAGGCCCTGGAGCATTGGCAGAAAAGATTGCATAAGTATACACAAGGAGATGTGCTCGGATCACCTGTTCATTGTGTTGGATTGGAACTAAGGTTTGTGATCTTCCAAAGTATGATAGACTAACATATGTGAATCCCTTTGTGAAATAATTTGAACTATAGATACCATATCAACAAAGAATTCCATCCTTAGATGTCATGTTGAAAGTGACCCCGATGAGATCGTGGGATGTGCATAAGGAGAGGATAGAGAATTGGAAGAAATGTAGAATATTGTTATAGGTCAGGTTTGCATCAGAATATACTATGTATAAGTACACAAGATTGAGTTTTCCTATAGAGCATGTTACAAAATGTACTATGACATGGATATCAGCACCCAAGCAAGAATGGACACACTTGTTTGTACACACCTTGGATATAGTCTTGAAGAATTGGCACTTATAACTGGAAGTGCATAGAGGAACAACAAACTTGGAAGATTTGACGAACAAATTTAACATAACGTTCAATTTTGAAGATGATACTTCATTGGTAGACACAACCCTGTAGGTTATTAAGGATAATATTTTTACATCAGAAGACTCGACAGAACTAGTACCTTTATGTAGTACACATAGATCTTCTATGATAGTTCATGAGATTTTGGAATGATACAATGTTGTTGAGGAAGATAAGGAATATGAAGACCCGAGAAATGTGCAAATAACAGAAACTGAAGGAGAGGGCACAGTAGAGGGTATTTATCTTGAATCAATTATGTATGAAAAAACATTAAGAATGTGCAAAGTAAATATTGGTACAAAGGAAAATCCCAAGTTTGCGAACATTGGATACTATTAGAAATAAGAAACTATTGAAAATATTGTTGATTTATTGCGCAAGTACCAAGACTTGTTTTTGACTACATTTTCAAAGATGAAAGGAATTGTTGAGGAACTAGGAGAGACAAAAATCCATTTGAAGATAGATTCCAAGATTGTGAAGAAGAGACCATACAAATTGAACCTAGTATATAAGGAAAAAGTGAAAGAAGAGATAGATAGGATGTTGGAAGCAATAATTATTGAACCTATCGCAGAGTCAGAATGGATTAGTCTAATGGTAGTGCAAGATAAGAAAAAAGGGGGAATTAGAATCTATGTGGATCTAAGAAAATTAAATGATTCTTGTTTACATGACCCATTTCTTACCCCATTTATAGATGAAGTTTTGGAGAACGTAGGAGGTCAAGAAGCGTACTCATTCACTGATGGATTCTCGAGATATCATCAGATAAAGATTGCACTAGAAGATAGATATAAGACAACCTTTGAGACAGAATGGGGAATTTATTGTTAGACACTTGGCTTAGGTTGATGGATAGTTGGTATGGATTGTTGGTTTTCATTGGTGTCAACCATTGGAGAGTGATATTGTAGATTTATTTAAACCATTAGTGATTGATGTCAACCCTTGGAGAAATTTTGGTAGCAAATTTCGGTAGCACAAAGGTTTGGGTATCGGACCTAAGTTTGTTTGATGTATAATAGTATGAGTTTTAATATATATGAAGGTAATAATATTCTATATGGATATTACATGTCATTCCATTTTCGGTGGTATGTGTTACGTCACATAACTCCTCACGGTTAGAGAGTTATGGCCATGTGAAGTTGGAGAACCCAGGTTTGGGTAATGGACCCAAGTTTGTTTGATGGATAATGGTATGAGTTTTGATATATATCCATGCATGACTATTATATATGGATATTACATGTCATTCCATTTCCAGTGGTATGTGGAACGTCACATAACTCCTCACGAATAGAGATTTATGGTTATGTGAAGTTGGAGAACCCTCATGAGTCATCTAGAAGCCTCAAAAAGTCAAAGTAGTCAAAGTGTTTGAAAAGAAGAAATTATTTAAATAATAAAGTGAAGTGGTGTGTATACTATAAATAAAAGTGGATACAAAATAAATTATTTAACTAATAAAGTTAATGGAGAAATTACTAAGTAGACAAGTGGTTAGAAGTGGGTTAACCCTATAATAAGGAAAGTGGGTTAAGATGGTTAAAAGGTAACCCCTTGAGGAAGCTACATGAAAGTATAAATAAGAGGCAAGGATCTCTAATTTTAATAACACTTGAGCATATTGAATATCTAAAAATTACTGAGGTAACGAAAGTATATCTAATCCGAATTTCAGAGGGAAGATGAAGTAAAGAAGGCCGAAATTCAAGGGAGGATAAATTCTTTTGATGATGGTTTCTAAGGTATGTTATTTACATGTCATCTCACCATTTTCACAATAACTTTTTTTCTAGAATGATTCAGACCATGAAATTGGGAGGCCATTGAGGAAACATATACAAGTAGCTGTGATACAAATTTTAGCTTGTGGGTCATTTTATTTTTGGATTTACACACCGTGGAAAATAGGGTTTGTGGCTAGTCCTGAAACTAACCTAAAACAAGTGTTTCAGGTAAAAACATCATAACTCCTTCATAACAGATCCAAATTTAGTAAGAAAAAAAGTATTGGTTAGAGTACAGTCTGTAGTATTTTGTGTACAATTTTCATATACATACAACAAATATTATGTGTGGGGCATGCTCTACAAGTTCACTCTCTAGAATAAGCCAGAATTCAACAAGCTTTGTAGGTATGTGATGTTATACACCAGGTCTATTAAAGAGTTACAATTCAGATTTGGATGATGAAACTAATGAGATATTTTGGTTGAGGTACATGTTGGGTACATGGTTGAGACAAGTAGTTGATGAGTTGGCACATACATGAGGTGTATAGTTGATGATGTTGGTACATATTGATGAGTCATAGTTGATGAGTAGTTGATACATGATTGGTACATACTTGGTACATGGTTGGAGGCACTTGTTAGTAGTACTATTGACACATGGTTTATTGATGATGTAGCATACTTTTATTGGTATATTGATCTTGGTGATAATTATTCTTTTTTGTGTTATGCTAGGTTGATGCACATCTTTGAGAGTTGTCTTTGTGATTGATCTTGGTGAGTAGATATGATTTGGTTGATACTATTAATGAAACAAGTTGTTGTGATAGGTTGTTTGCACAAGTTGTTGTGACATGTTTTTTTTACAGGTTCGGTGCATGGTTGATGCACTTGTTCATGGTACAGGTTGAGGTACAAGTTGGTGCATGGTTGATGCACTTGTTCATGGTACAGATTGAGGTACAGGTTGGTGCATGGTTGATGCACTTGTTCATGGTATAGGTTGAGGTATAGGTTGGTGCATGGTTGATGCACTTGTTTATGGTATAGGTTGATTACATGTTGTTTGGTATAGGTTGGTGCATGTTTGATACACTTGTTTATGGTACAGGTTGATTACAGGTTGAGGTGCATGTTGATGCATGGTTTAGTTTATTGGTACAGGTTGATTGGTAGAGGTTTACAACAGTATATCTCACAGTGATAGTGTGATAGTGGTTCCATCATTCTAATTATATGTCAAGTCATTTGGATGGGGCAAGGATAGGTGGTTGTAGCCACCTTTCGGTTGTAGTCAGAGAACATAGGGGGTTGTAGCCTCCTTTTGGTTGTATCCAGAGAGTTGGAGATTTGGAGCTTCCATCAGGTTGTATCCTGAGAAACTAGGGGGTTGGATCCTCCTTCCAGTTTCAGCTAGAAAATAAAGGAAGTTGGTTCTTCCAATTAATGTAATTATTAAATACATATAAGAAAAATAATTATGTGGTTTTCTCCCGCTTTGGGTTTCCACGTAAAACATTGGTGTACTATGTGTGTGCATGATTTCTCATTTGTTCATTGTTTATTTACTCTGTAACTATTGGATGATAATGCTACATTGATATAACACATGCATTTTATGGTGAAAAAGGATTAAATTTCTCTATTACTGATTCACCTCCCCTCTTAGTAATCCAACAATTGGTATCAGAGTCGATTCCTTCAGGAAATAGTTTAACAACTAGAAGGATATCATGGATTATTCTAAGAATGGAGTACCAATGTTTAATGTTTAGAATGGTTTTAAGTATGAGATGTGGAGCAGAAGGAAGAAAGTATTTTTACAGGCACGGGGACATTATATTTGGCTATTAGTTGTTACAGGATATCATAGTTCAAAAAGGGCAAAGACTGCAACCAAGAAGGAATTGAAGAAGAATGAAAAAATAGAAATGAATTTCATCTAGGAAGGATTACCTAATCCGGTAGGATAAAAGGTTGGTAAATGTTCATCAGCCAAAGAACTTTGGGATAAGTTACATGACATATATTCTTCACCCATCGCAGATTCAGAAAATGCCAAAAAAGATGCAAATACAGATCAAGAAGAATCATGTTCACCGTGTCAAACAGATTCAGAAGATGAAGAGTAAATAATCACCATAGGTATGTTGTTTTGATTTAATTTTGAAAAGCGTGGACACCTTGAAATAAAATGCCATGAAAGAAATGAGACAGGAAAACTAATTGAAAAGGAAGACAATTATGAAGTAGAATTGATTATTGCTTTAGATGAACTAAGAGAAGAAAAAATTTCACTCAAGAAAGAATTGATGAAACAAAAGGAAAGTGTTCACATTTTTTAAGAATCCCAACAGGTCATCCAGAACTTAAGAACTCAGCTAGAATAGTCCAGAAAGATCGAAAAAAAACTTGAATATCAAAATCAGTATTTGGAAGCCAACATAGAATCACAAAAGGAAGAAGTAGAAATGAGAGAGAAGATATTGAAAGATCATCTTAAGGAAAGAGCTAACGATCTAAACTAGATTGAGGCATGGTTTGTTCAAGAAGAGAAAGGACTTGAAGAATAAATAATCACATTAAAAATTCAGCTTGAAGAAGCGAAAATAATAGAAGAAGTCATGAAGTCTCAGATAATGAAGAAAGAAGAAGAGGTTGAGAAGCTTGAAGAAGAATTTGTCACATTGAGAAGTAAAATCATCAATATCAACAAGAACGTTGAAGATACAGAAACATCCACGTCAGTTATAGAGAATGAAGAGAAGCACTCTAGGTTGCTAGAAAATAAGAATGAAGAAAATAGAAAGAGTTATGCAGAAGTACTCAAAGGAAGGAATCATGGTCAACCAAAATCGAAGAAAACTATTGAAGATATATCTTCAAGAATACCATCCATGTTCAAGCCACAAGGAAGCTTCAATCATGATCATGATCAGTCAAGGAAAAAATTCAAAAGGACTATGCCACAAAGAAGATCATTCACTCCCAAGTATGCAAATTTATTTTATGGTCATTGTTTTTATTGTAATAACTTTGGACATAAGGTTACAGATTTTAGGGATTATAAAATAAATGTTCAAGCAATAAATGCGTATTTGGCCCCACATAACATTGAATGTTACAAATGTCATAACTATGGACACATAGCTAGTGATTGTAGAAGCATGATCGATACTTCCATGAAAGATAACACTGATATCAGATGTAAGAAAGTGTGGATAATAAAACATGAAAAACAGGTGAACAAAGACCAGGTCCCAGAGATCGCAAGATTGAAAATAAAACGAGATGAATAAAATTCTACAGAGAAAATAAAGATGTCAGCTATAGAAATGTTTGGAAAATAACTGAAAGAAAAGAAGGACATGTGAATAAGGAATAGGTTCAAAAGATTGTACTGGCAGGAATTGTAGTGAAAGATAAATCCACACACAAAAAGAAAGAAGTCAGATCTCATAGAGATGATGAATCTACCAATGAAGATGATGATGAATACACATCAGAGAAGGAATTGTTCTGAGCCATCTGACTTAGAGACTCCCAGGTAATATGAATATTAGACAAGGGCAGTCTATGTGATAGTTGTGATAGAACAAAGAACCATCCTTTGAGTAGCTTGTCGAGTTTGAGAAGATAGATCCATAGAAGTTAGTTAGTAGAAATATAGTTTGATATATTAATCAAGACTTCAGGATAATATAGTGATAAATGGGTCAACACTATGGATAGTTGCGCAAGCAGAGTCTTGGATAGTATGCACATAGATGGATTCACAAGAATACATAGTAGGTTTGGATAGATATATGACAGTGGATGAGAACATGGATTCATATATTGCTTGAGAGAGTGGTTTAGAGACAAATGAACAGTATCATAATGGATGATAATTACATAGGAAATGGCTCGAACAATGCTAATGTATTCCAAATTGACAGATATTTTTTGGACACGTGCAATCCATACAACAGTTCACATTCAAAATAGAGTAATGCTTAGAAAAAACAATGACTAAACTCCCTACAAACTATGGAAAGAAAGCGTAGACAGTAACATCTACATCAAGTTTAAGCGATAAATTTGCAAAGGGTATGCAGAATGAATTTGAAATTTCATTACTTGGAGAATTATCATTCTTTCTTGATCTTCAAATATTTCAAAGAAGCCAAGGAATTTTTATCTCTCAAACTAATTATATCATAGAAATGCTAAAGAGGTTCGAAATGGAAGATTGCAAACTAGTTACCACTCCTATGCAAACCAGTTGCAAGTTGAGAAAAGATGATGATTCAAAGTCTACAAACCAGAGGCAATATAGGTCAATGATTGGTAGCTTACTATAAGTGACAACATCCATACCAGATGTAATGGAGGCAGTTGGACAGGTGGCACAATTTCAAGTAGCACCAAAGGAATCACATGTATTAGCAGTGAAAAGGATTTTCAAATATCTCAAATGAAAAGAAGAGTTTGGATTATGGTATCCAAAAGGGAAGGATCTATCACTTATTTCCTACACAGATGCATAATTAGTAGGTTGCATTGATGACTGAAGAAGCACCAGTGGAGCAATGTTCTACTTGGGTGAGTCTTTAGTATCATGGTTAAGCAAGAAACAATCATCAATATCCTTATCTACAGTTGAGGCAGAGTATTGCAGCAGCAACATGTTTTACACAAGTTCTATGGATGAAACAAACTCTAACAGATATATAGGTTGAGTATGATGATCCCATTCTAATCTATTGTGATAATACAAGTGCCATCAGTATCTCAAAGAACCCGATGATGCACTCCAAAATGAATCAAATTCCAATCAAGTATCACTTTCTATGGGAACGGGTTGCAGAGAAGAACATCAGAGTTGAATATGTGGGAACAAAAGAACAAGTGGTAGACATATTTACAAAACCACTTCCATGGGAATCCTTTAAGTATCTTCTCCAGAGACTCGAAGTAATTTCTACTCCAAAATGAATGATTTTGAATTCTTATCTTATATGTCTTAGATTTACATGAAGAAGAGCCATGAAGAGGACAATTCAGGTTGGGAGATCAATTTCAGGAAGAGTTCAGGTAAGGGGGGTATCCCCAAGGACAGTTCAGTAAGGGGGAGAAGCCTCGGATGGAAATATACCTTTTCCATTGATGATAAAGGTGGAGAGATTTATCAGATGCAGGATACAAATGCTTGGAGAGAGAGCATAGAGGCATGTAGAGAGGGGGATCATCCCCAAGGAGATTTCAGTCAGGGGGAGCAGTCGAAAAGGGAGATACCCTTTTCCATTGATGTAAAAGGGGGAGAGATAGAAACATTGATGAGGAGTATAAGCATGAATGTTATCATGAGTAAGTGTTGCCATCAATGTTGGTGTTGTCATCAATGCCAAAGGGGAGATTGTCAAACAGTTGGATTAGGTTGATGGACATTTGGTATGGATTGTTGGTTTTTATTGATATCAACCATTGAAAAGTGATATTGTATATTGATTTCAACCCTTATTGATTGGTGTCAACCCTTGGAGAAAGTCTGGTAGTAGATTACAATAGCACAAAGGTTTGGGTAATGGACCCAAGTTTTTTTTATGTATAACGGTATGAGTTTTAATATGTTTGAATTTAATACTATTATATATGGATATTACATGTCATTCCATTTCTAGTGGTATGTGGAACATCACATAACTCCTCACAGTTAGAGATTTACGGCCATGTGAAGTTGGAGAACCCGGGTTTGGGTAATGGAACCAATTTTGTTTGATGGATAATGATACGAGTTTTGATATATTTGTAGTTAAGACTATTATATATTGATATTACATGTCATTCCATTTATAGTGGTATGTGTAACATCACATAACTCCTCACGGTTAGAGAGCTATGGCCATGTGAAGTTGGAGAACCCTCATGAGTCATCTAGAAGCCCGAAAAAGTCAAAGTAGTCAAAGTGTTTGCAAAGAAGAAATTATTTAAATAATAAAGTGAAGTGATGAGTGTACTATAAATCAAAGTGTATACAAATAAAATATTTAAATAATAAATTTAATGGATAAATTATTAAGTAGACAAGTGGTTAGAAGTGGGTTAACCCTAAAATAAGGAAAGTGGGTTAAGATGGTTAAAAGGTAACCCCTTGAGGAAGCTACATGAAAGTATAAATAAGAGGAAAGGATCTCTCATTTTAATAACACTTGAGAATATTAAATATATACAAGTGATTGAGGTAACCAAATCATATCTAAGATGAATTTTAGAGGGAAGGTGAAGTAAAGAAGGTCGAAATTCAAGGGAGGATAAATTATTTTGATGATGTTTTCTAAGATATGTTATTTACAGGTCATCTCACCATTTTCACAATAAAAATTTTCTTGAATGATTTAGACCATGAAATTGGAAGGCCATTGAGGAAACATATCCAAGTAGTTTTGATACAAATTTCAACTTGTGGTTCGTTTTATTTTTGGAGTTACACATCGTGGAAAATAGGGTTTGTGGCTAGTCCTGAAACTAGTCTAAAACAGGTGTTTCGGGTAAAAACGTCATAACTCCTTCATAAAAGATCCAAATTCAGTAAGACTAAATGTATTGGTTAGAGTACATTCTGTAGTATTCTTTTTACAATTTTCAGATCCATACAACAAATATTCTTTGCGGGGCATGCTCTACAAATTCTCTCTCTAGAATAAGCTAGAATTCAACAATGTTTGAAGGTATGTGATCTTATACACTAGGTTTATTACAGAGTTACAATTCATATTTTGATGATGAAATTGGTGAGGGATTTTGGTTGAGTTACATGTTGGGTACATGGTTGATACAAGTAGTTGATGAGTTGGCACATACATGAGGTGTATAGTTGATGATGTTGGTACATCTTGATGAGTCATAGTTGATGATGTTGGTACATCTTGATGAGTCATAGTTGATGAGTAGTTGATACATGATTGGCACACACTTGGTACATGGTTGTAGGCACTTGTTATTAGTATTGTTGACACATGGTTTATGGATGATGTAGCATAATTTTATTGCTATATTGATCTTGGTGATGATTATGTGTTGTTGTGTTATGCTTGGTTGATGCACATCTTTGAGAGTTGTCTTTGTGATTGATCTTGGTGAGTAAATCTGATTTGGTTGATATGATTAATGAGATAGGTTGTTGTGATAGGTTGTTTGGATATGTTATTTTTAAAAATTTGGTGCATGTTTGATGCACTTGTTAATGGTACAGGTTGAGGTACAGGTTGGTGCATGGTTGATGCACTTGTTTATGGTATAGGTTGATTACAGGTTGTTTGGTACAGGTTGGTGCATGGTTGATGCACTTTTTTATGGTACAGGTTGATTACAGGTTGATGCATGGTTCAAGTTATTGATTTAGGTTGTTTGGTGCAGTTTGATTGGTACAAGTTTACAGTAGTATATCTCACAGTGATAGTGTGAAAGTGGTTCCATCATTCTAATTCTACGTCAGGGCGGTTGGACGGGGCAAGGACAGGTGGTTGTAGCCACCTTTCGGTTGTATCTGGAGAACATAGGGGGTTGTAGCTAGAGAATTGGGGAGTTGGAGCTTCCCTCAGGTTGTAGCCTGAGAAACTAGGGGTTGGAGCCTCCTTCTAGTTGTAGCTGGAAAACAAAGGAAGTTAGTGCTTCCAATGAATGTAATTCTTAAATACATATAAGAAAAAGCATTATGTGGTTTTCTCCTACTTTGGGTTTCCACGTAAAACACTGGTGTATTGTGTATGTGTTTGATTTCTCATTTTTTCATTGTTTATTTACTCTGCAACTATTGGATGATAATGTACATTGATATAACACTTGAATTTTATGGTAAAAAAATATTAAATTTCTCTATTACTGATTCACCCCCCTCTTAGTAATCCAACATTTATCATTATATAGTTATGCCTTTCAAATTAAAGAATGCACCAGTATTATTCTTCAGAGTGGTTGTATCATCTTTCAAAGAGTTTATTCATAAGTTCCTAGAAGTATACTTGGATGATTGGACAATGTTTAGCTTGTTAAAGGACCATGCTGAGACTCTACACTTGATGTTGGATAGATGTAGAAAGTTCCAAATCTCCTTGAATTTAAAGAAGTGTATTTTCTTAGCACCATTTGGTATCTTGTTGGGCCACATCATATGTAAACAAGGTGTTTTGGTGGATCCTACGAAGATTTTTGTGATTGTTGATTTGCCACCGCCTACTTTAGTGCAACAGTTGGGAGCAACGTTTAGGAATACAGGGTACTACAGGAAGTTCATTAGAGGACATGTGCATATCACAACCAAAATGGAATTTTTTTTGAAGAAAGAGGTAAAGTTCCAATGTAATGAGGAATTTCAAAAGAGTTTGGATACTTTGAAGCAGAAGTTAGTTACCATGTCGATTTTGGTATTTCCATATTGGAATAAGGAATTCCATGTTCATGTAGATGAATCTTCTATAACATTAGGTGCAGTTCTAGCTCATCCATGAGAAGGAGATTTAGATCATCCCATTCTGTTTTCCAGCAAGAAATTGTCAACTATGGAACAAAATTATACTACTACAGAACGTGAAGGATTGGCAATGGTGTATGCACTGCATAAGTTTATATGTTATCTATTGGTTTCACATTTTAAATTGTACATAGATCATTTTGCACCGAGATACTTGGTCAATAAGCTAGTGTTGGGGGGGAGAGATATGCAGATGGTTTCTACTATTCCAGGAGTATGACTTTGTAATTGTGAAACTAGGAAATTTAAACTCAGGACCGCATCATTTGTCGCACATACTATCAGGGGAAGATGCAGGAAATTTGGATGACAGTATACCATATGCACACTTATTTTTATCCCAGATGATCGATGATTATTCTATATACATAGTCCATTTTTTTAGCATAGGAGTAGACACACCTAATTTTACAGTTGTGTACAAGAATCAGTTGGTAGTGAAGGTAGGAGATTATCAACTTACAACAAAAAAATTGTACAAGTTCGATGCAGATGGAATTTTGTGACGTTGTGTACTGGAGCATAAGATATATTTGATTCTAGAAGAAGCACAGGAAGGAGTTGTAGGATTCCATTAAGTAGGGAAAATGATGGCTTAGAAGATTTTTCATGCAGGACTATGGTGTCCCACCCTTCATAAGGATGTGGAGTTATGTTAGACCTATGATGTATGTCAAAGATTTTGGAAACCTTTCAGAAGAGAGGAAATGTTGATAGTACAAAAAGTCATGTTGCAATATTTTGATAAATGGGAAGTTTATTTTGTTGGACCGATCAATCCACCAGTGAAGAGGTCAATATAAAGATACACCATCATTGCGATGAAATACTTGACCAAATGGGATGAAGAAAAATTGGTTAGATATTGCAGCACCAAGACTATTTCACAGTTTATGTTTGAGAATGTGGTTAAAAGGTTTGGATTTCTGAGAATTTCGATGAGTGATCAGGGTATTCATTTTCTTAATAGGACAATTGCATCTTTGATAGAGGAATTTCAAATTCACCACCAGAAGAGAACACATTATCATCCTTAGGCGAATGGAATAGTGGAAGCATTCAATAAGATCCGAGAACATGCACTGACAAAGGTATGTAATGTAAGTCAATATGAATGGGACTAGAGGATTCCAGCAGTGCGATGGGAATATAGGACCACAAGTAGGAAGTTGTCAGGATAGACACCATTCAGATTTGTGTATGGATAGGAAGTAGTCATTCCTATGGAATTCATTTTTTCAAGTCTGTGCATTTCCATGTTGATATAGCTTACTGATTCGGGCATAGTATAAAGTAGAATATCAGAGTTAGTAGAATTGGAAGAAGATCATTTTTTCGCAGGATTCCATCAGCAAGTTCAGAAAGCACACACAAAAAGCATGGCATGATAGACACAGTAAACAGAAGAAGTTATAGACAAGAGACTTAGTTTTTTTTTATGACAAGTTTGTGTAGCATCTTGGAAAGTTTAAAATGCATAAATTAGGTCCATACATGATAATATTTGTGACAAAGGAATGTGTTTTTCAATTGGATAAGTTGAATGGGGAAGTTGTGGAAGGAATGGTAAATGGTATTCGGTTGAAACTGTATAGGGATAGTTGGGCTTTTGCACACTAGCTTGAATGCATGAGATGTGTACTATAGTACTTGTATTGTTGAAGTTATGAAATCAAATAGTTTGGGGAAATAGACATAAGGTTGAATTTATGCATAAAAGCAATAAAAGAGTTTGAGGCAAGAGACATAAGGTTGAATTTATGCATAAGGTATTATTCAAACAGTTAAACTAGTAAGGAGATACCAGAAAATGTTGCAGAGATGTAGAAAGAGGAAAGAATTGTGTGCAGGAAGGAGGATTGAATTGCGACAAAGATATATGAAAAGGGTGGGAAAAGAATTAAATAACATAAATTATGTGTAGTGGAGACATGTAGTCATAAATGAAAATTTTCAAGTGGATTTTGACAAGATATAAAATATAGTGTATGATCCACCATAGGAAATAAAGTTAATGAAGAGTTAGGGAAAGAATTGAATGAAAATGAAATTGGATTATACTGCAAATTTTGGAATGAGGAGGAATGGAAATAGTCGAGGACAAGATATAAAGAAGATGAGGGGTCGACAGGAAAAAGTTGTTTTTGTTTGAGCATTCAGATAGATAAAAAGAGTCGAGTGAGTTTGACAGATCCAAGCAAGTAAGTTGTGGACATGAGTTAGTTGGAGAGAGAAATGGCACCACCAAAGATAGGATAATCCTCATCAAAACATAATAAATAGCACACCAGGAAGACATCGATACCTATATTAAATGAATCCTAAAGAGTGTCAACACCATGCCAAGCCCAATTAACTTTATGAAGGATTATGTGCCACCTAAGAAGTCGATAGTGAAGTAGGTTAGGATACCAAAGGAGCTGAAGTATGAACTTGTCAAACCAGATATCCCAGCAGGGGCAATCATTGAAGGAGATATGTTGGGAACGATAGGAAATCTAAAGTATGAGACCATGACTTGGAATACGTAAAGAAGTTTCCATAGTTAGCACCAGATAAGTACATACACAAAAAAATCAATCCAGATTCACAGGAAATTATAGTAGAGTCACAGGAATGGTCAACAGGGCTGGAAAAAATAGGAATACTTAATCTATTAGAGATGTTGCATTTTCATAGGAGCGTGGAGATAAATATTTTTTTCAAGTTGTTATTAAGTTGCATCCATGGGGGGATTTTTTGGTCAGATAAAGTAGTGTCCATAGATACATAGTTTATTTGCGTTAATCAATGGAATACCAACAACAAGGGAAAACCCACTTCCATTATTCACAGAAAAATATAAGGATAAATCCTTGGCAAAGAATATGAAGGATAAGTATGACACACATAGAGGCTCACATGGTTTGGACGTTGCAAGTATTAATGATGATACTATCAAGTTCGCGGAACAGGTGTTGGCATGTAAATTGTTGAGGAAATGTCACAAAGATCAAGTAATAGCAGGTGTAATAGCAGCAGCTGAGAAGTGTGTCACATGAGTACAAATGAATTGGGCGACATTCCTGGCAAACCAGTTCTTGATGGATTGCAGGGAGACACAAGATAAAGGAACGAAATTCCATCATGCATGCCTATAGATATTGATTGCATTAGTGGCTTGGAAAGAGCCCAAAGACACTCAATTTATGGGAGTTTCAAAGAAACCATTTTTGGCAGAAAGAAACATGAAATTGTGGCATACTACACACAAGGAAAGACAGTTGGATAATAACATCACTTTCTATGTTTACAAGGAGGTAATTTGGCAGAGAATTCAGGATACACCGCGCATACTATCGCGGGTAGTGGAAGCATACAAAGTGATTGATAATTTTAAAGCAGGAAGAAACCATATGTATATCCAAGCCAAGAGGGACCCAGATCAACATTGGTTGATGACCAGATACAGGTTGATATGAGATGAGCTTGGACATATTATAGAATACTAGGAGGAATAATGGAAAACCCTAGTACCAGAAACGGAATAGCCAAAAACATAATCACCAAAGAACGATTTGAAAGAGGAAGAACATGAAGGACAATGAAATGACGTAGGAGACACAGAGAAAATAGTAAAGTGCCCTGGAGAGAAGAGGAAAGAACATGATAATGGGGGAATCAATACACCAATGTAAGAAGAGGAAAGAATTCAAGGAAGTGGCCACCCAGGCCTTCACAGAAGATGACCTAGAGAAAATAGGAAATCAAGTAAAGGAAGTGACGGACGAAGTGTTTCAGTGCATGGTGCAAAAACAAGAGGAGATACACATGTATGTGCAGGAGCATATAACTTCATTGCATCAGTTTTTGGAAGAATCCAAGATAGCACCAGAGCAAAGGAAAAAGGAAGAATAGATGAAGAGTACAATTAATATTACAGAAGAAAGACAGGTGAACTCTCAACCATCAAAAGTATTAGCAGAACACTAAATGATAAATATATCACCAGGGGCTATAGAGTTCCCCTCGACAAATATGTTGGAGAAAGTACAATAATTAAGTCGTATTGACTTAGTCTTGTCAGAGATGTCGATGAATTTATTACAGGATTTGCATACAAGTGTTACTTAGGAGATAAATTTGCACACATATTCAATGACGATGGAGTTGACCAAAGTGACAAATGATAAGACAAAATTTCAGATAGAATACAACAAAGTTATGATGGAGTGGGACAAGGAAGAACAAAAAGAAAGAAGGTTGAAAAATGCAGTGCGGGAAGTGTACAACAATTTTCTATAGATACCAATTGAAGGATATGCTCCATTAGAAGAGAAAGTGTCAAATATTAGTGAATCCATTTAGGGATTCCATGTGAATATAGTAGACTTAGAAGCGCACACTACACCAAGCACACCACATGAGGATAGGGAGAAAAGGGAGAAGACAACGATGACAATAGTGGAAAGTATCAAGAGTTTGGAGGAAGAGTGTGCCAAGTTGTATGAAGAAAGAACACAAGTATGGAATCATCTAACAGAAGATGCAGAGTTGCAAGGAATAGGTCAGAAGTTGCAGGTTGTGTTGGAGGAGATGCAAAATTTTAAAGAGATGATGAGCACTCTACCACCAACAGAAAATATGGCTGCAATCGTGGAGAATAGGAAGTTGTACTTAGACATAAACCAAATAAGAGTAGAACAACAGGATCGCACACAAAATATTGAGACACTGCAGGAGGAAGCATTATGGGTAACAGAAGAACTTGCAGCTATGTAAGGCATAGTGACACAGGAAGTGCAAGAGAATGAAAAGAAGCTAAAAACCCACATTACTATGGAAACAATAGAGGGAATTTTGCAACAGGAAACACAAGGAAAAGGTCGTGGTTGCAAGAGAAACATTCCAAAATTTCATTGCGACATGGAAGAAGGCCTAAAGTGGCTCGGGATGAGCCACAGGTGAGTGTTGGGGGTCTGTTGGAGAAGGACATTTTGGGACCAATTTTTGGAATCATGCAAGAGAAATCGTGCAACAAATCAACTAAGGAGAAGTGTGCATGGAAGAAAGGAAGGAAGTTAGCGCATTTTCAGGAGCAACATGGATGAAAGGAGGAATTTAGTTAGAATTCATTAAGTATTTTGGTCCATTTTGTAAAGGGATAAGCCCTAATGTAAAAGTATAAATACATAAATGGTTTTTCGAGTAAAGAGTGGGATGGCCAGGTATGCGAGCAATGAATGAGTGAAGTTGAGTATGAGTAGATAACTAAGCTTGCACTATATGTGCGAACGACAAGGGTATGTTTTGTAGAATTGAGATATCATGTATGAGTGCAATTCACACCTTTTGTAAGAGATGATTCTAATTAATGAAATGAGAAGCCTATTTTTGTGTATGTATCCCATTTCGGGGAGAACCAAGTTAAATACGGTGTCTTTGTGTTTTTTTTGGATGTGTATGTTTATTGTTTTGGTTATTGCACACACTTAGTGAATGAATGATTAATATGAATATGCTATATGGTGGTTCTACGCACATGTTATATGGCATAATGAATAAATTATAAGTATATTGGTAAGAATGAATGCCTCACATCCCTTCATGAATGCAGAAACCTGGTTCCTCCAGTCCCCATAGATACCTTGGGTGAGACTTCACATGTTTTTGGGTGATGTCGAAAGGTTCAATATATTTGGGGTTTTTTTGGGGAATTAATTTTGAACCACGGGTCTTCCTATTGTGATCCAACACATCTCTTCACTCAAAGGGATATGAACACCAAGAAAAGTTGATGGAGAAAATTCTTGAGCAAGTGTGATTTTGGAATTTTTTACATCAAGGGAAAGGAGAATGTGGCAACCAATACCCTAAGAAAAAGGCCACAGATCTTCTCCTTAGTGCCCTTAAAGTTAAATTTGAGGGAGCAATTGTTGGGATAACTTCTTGGAGATAGTTGGTATTTGAAGGTTACTTCAACCCTCCAGAATGGAAGATAGTTAGAACTGAAGTTCGAAGGAGATGTCCTTGAAGTGAATGGATTGTTAAGATTTTAAGGAAGGATGTATATCCCCAAGGAGATATCAAAACACTATCCTTGGAAAAGCCCATACAGCACTTTATTGTGCACATCCTGGTGTGAAGAAAATGTATGCGGACATGAAGAATATTTTCTTCTGGGTAGCCATGAAACATGATGTAGTCCAATTTGTCATTGAATTTCTTGAGTGTTAGCAGGTAAAGGTTGATCATCACCACCCGACAAGACTCCTACAACCGCATGATGTTCCTATGTCCAAATGGGAAGTCATTTCTATGGATTTCATTATGGTATTTCCACCCACTTCACAAAGGCACAATGCCATTTTGATTATAGTTGATACCCTGACCAAAATATCACATTGCATTCCAACCAAAGATGCTTATGATGTTAGTGATGTGGTGCGATTGTTTTTTAAGAAAAGTTATTCGTCTGCATGGGTTACCCAAAAATATCATTTTGGATAGAGACTCTCGACTTATGTCCAGGGTTTGGACAAGTTTGTAGTCAATTTTGGGGACTCAGTTGAACTTGAGCATAACATATCATCTTGAAAAGGGCAGGAAAATAGAAAGAGTGAATCAAGTTATGGAAGACATACTTAGGATGTATGTTATGGATAACCAAACCTAGTGGAAGAAGTACCTACCTTTAGTGGAGTTTCCTTAAATAAAAATTACCACAGTTCAATCAAAATGTCTCTTTATCAAGCTCTGTATGGAAGGCCATGATGGACAAAATCAAGTTGGGAAAGGTTAGAGGATCGAGTGACAGTAGGACATGAATTGATTCAAGTGATGGAGTAGTAGGTGATTCAAATCAGACAATGGTTAAAGGAGGCACAAGATAGATAACATATTTAACACAGTTATCGATTTAACTAGAACTATGACCTCAAAACGAGAACTCTAGCCCTTAAAACCTATATTTTTGCCAAAAAAAACATGAAAATCAACATCCAAATCAAAAGGTGGTGCTATTGGTAGCACCATTCTTCTATCCGGGTCAAAATTACAACTTTTTTCAAGCATGGACTTAAAAAATCAAATAGTTTCTCAAAAAACCTTAAAATCAACCCCCAAATCAAAAAGTGGTGCTACTGGTAGCACCATTTTTTCTATCTGTGTCAAAATTACAACTTTTTTCAAGCATGGCCTTAAAAAATCAAATAGTTTCTTAGAAAAACCTTAAAATCAACACCTAAATAAAAAATTGACACTACCTAAAGCAATTGTTTTTTCTAAATGTTAAAATTATAGCTAATTACGACCTAATTGAAATTGTGGCCTTGACAACAAATCCCTATGCAAATAAAAAACCCAAAATTGGATCCTAAATGGTCACTTGAAAATTTATTTACTAACTTTGTTTTTTTAATTTACATTAAAAAATAAATAAAGAGAAAGGAGAAAATATTCACAATTTTTTTTTAATGAAGAAAAAAACACATTTAAAAAAATATATTCAAAATCCAAATTAAAAAAAAAAAAAAAAAAA
>ML781571.1:507659-535171 GCA_009831015.1 Picea engelmannii
TATATATATATATATATATATATATATATTATTTTTTATATTTTTTCCTCTTTAGTTTTTTAAGTTTTTCTTTAATTTTTTTTTAATATAAATTTGTTTCTTAATTTTGTTTTTTTTTAAATTCAATTCTTTTATTTTTCTTAGTTTTTTTCTAAATATTTAAAAATAGAGTTATTTAACTACAATTATTTATTATTTTCTATGTATTGAAGTAAAAGTAAAAAATATGTTAAAAATTATGTTTTCCACTATATTTAAAAATTATGGAACCATAAATTAATTGAGACATAATTATATGAAAAATATTAAATCAAAAAAAATAAACAGTATACAACATTTTTAACATCGAAAGAAGCATGGAAAAATGATTAAAACCATCGTTGAAAAAAATTAATAATTTGAAAATTTTGAAAATAGATGAAAAAATAAGCATTTAAAAAAATAATGTGGATACATTATGGATAAGAAGATTTAAAATATCAAACAACATAAAAAGGAAGGGGGGTGCTACCGGTGGCACAACTTTTCAAAACTGGGTAAAAAATATAACCCCAAATAAAATGAGAACTCTATTGAGTTCTCGTTAAGTTGGAAACTATGTTATTTATGCAAATGCACATAGAACTAACTGAAGTTATGAGGTAGGAGATCATTTTTTTTATTTGTATAAGGCGTAATAAGAGTACCATTCAATTTGGAAAGGGGACAAAGTTGTCACCGTGAATTAATATAGGGACATTTAGAATTCAAAAATGAATTGGACCAGTTTCCTATCATCTTCCATTGCTATCCCACTTGCATAAAACACATGATGTTTTTCGTGTGTCTATATTATGACATTATGTTGTTGATGAATTTCACAAACTAAATTGGAAAGAATTGTAAGTCTCGGGCGTGGGAACCATTATAGTCAAACCATTACAGTTGTTGGACCATATGGTCCAACAGCTCAAGCACCATTTGGTGGACCAGGTTGAGGTCTAGTGGGACATGTATAGCATAGGATATGCACCCGGGATGACGTAAAAATCATACATGGAGATCATCCCTCACTTTTTTTTATCATAACTTCATGACGAATTTTCCCAAAGAGTGGGTGTATGTAATGCCCCGATCTAATCTAGGAAGTTAAATTACATTATGGACGAATTGTGTTTTCATTGCTTATTATCTGTAGAAAACTATTAAACATTGACACCCTAGTATATGGACATGTGGAAACTATGAATAGTTATTGTTATATGTTCATGATGATGATAGTTATGTGCTTTGTTTAAATATACAAATTTAAATGTGGAATTTCAGTACATGGATACTAGTTCAAAATTAGGTTGTAAATGTCAATATAAATATGGATTTTCATATGAAATTTGTGATGTATATGCATGGATATGAGAATTGGTGAGCTAACCTACAAGTTGATGAGCTATGTAATATCCAAATGACTATAGTGTTGAGGTAACCTAGATGTCGTATACATTGGTAAGATAGTGTGTACTATACGTTTTACTTATGATTTCAAATATTGCTATGATCTATGGTAAGTGTGGGTTTGACAGGATGTACAACTTGCCCATAGTGATTATTCGATGACGTGACTCTAAGAACAGTAATTGCACAATATGGCTCGATATAGGGTGTTGACCATAATTATATCAAGAGGGGTGGAGGCATTGTCCGTCATGTATCCTCTGAAACCTAGAGTCATGGAAGGGCTATAATAATCCATGCTTCCCTAGACATGTGATGATGACTTCCAGTTTCCTACTATGTGATTTTGGTCAAGATAGATGACACTTCCGCTTATAGGTTCTATAAGAAGTTGGGTCAATATAGTTGATTCTCCAGCTTAATCCAGCAGAGGAAAGGATAGGATCAAATATAGAAGTTAGAAGTAGGTTAGGAAAGAAGAATGATTAGATATTATTTGAGAATATTGATTAGGGATTATATGTGCCACTCTTTTTTTCTCACGTAGTTCCAAAACACTCATTTTGATTCCCTTTTGATATTTTAAGTGTAATGATCAATTCTTGATCAATTATTGTAATTTTATTAGTTTATCTAATTGAATGATTTATTTGTTATTATGTATGCCTTGTTGTAATCATATAGAACTATGCACTAAAGGCATTGATTGTTTATCGTTAGTACATGTGCAGACTATGTGTCCACTAGCTACATTGATCCAAGTGGATATCGGTGGCCACCCACCTATATCATATTCCAACTGGCTCATCTGGACAATTTTTAGTTCAACACATTTCTTTGTAATGAGGATGATTCTTTGTAATTGTGGGTTCTTCACTTATGGGGTTATCCTAAATCCCTACACAACATCCAAGTGGATGTTGGTGGCCTCCCACCTATTCCAATTGGCTTATTTTAGAATTTTTCATGTTGGTACGTCTTTTTGTACTTCCACGACCGTTTTGGGGCTCTAAACAATGTTTTCTTGGCTTGCCACAGTCAAATGTAGACGCATTTAGAGTTTCATGGAATAATGCATATTTCTCGAAAACACCTTTTCAACGAGCTATCACATGCCTAAAACGGAGATCGTATGCAAGAGTTACAACCCCGAAAAGTTAATATACTAACTTACCCCAACGGGGCCCACATGACTTTTATAATTTCATCTCCTAGGGTTAGATTTTTGGATGTCTAAGGTTTTTGCATTCATGTTTATCATAAAAATACCTTTAGAGCCTCATTGTAATCATATTCTTTTGAATGAGCATAGCCATCACATCTCTTCTCAGAGATAAACTGCCACCATTCTAGCAAGTCTTGCACTCTGTATTTTTACAGTCTCTGTACAATGCTTTCATTAATATAAATCATGTATTGTTGTATCTCCCTATTTCTGGAAATTTTCATAAGTATTTCATTGTAATATCTCTACTTTCATTTCATTTCGAACATAATCTGGATTAGTGGTATCAGATCAAACTTCTCTTGATAGTTTTTCAGCGCATGTCCCCAACGAGGTCCAAGTATATCCAGTTGGGTATCGATCTTGTCTCTCTTGAGGACAATCACTCCTGCACACACAAGAAACCCTCGATGGTGGAAGAAAAGAAAAATGGAAGAGCAAAAGATTCTATTAAATTGTTTCTTGAGCAAGCTCTCGTGTGACAAAGGGCTGAAATGATGGATAAGTTTACCCATATCATTCAACGTCTATCGATAGAAACATGCACATATTCATTAAGCGGCCACTTTGGAGGAACCTCTCCCTTCAAGGTAAAAGTTAATTTTGATATTCCCATATTTGAAGGTTAGAGAGATGCAGATGCCTTAGAAAAATGGTTAGATCTATTAGAATTTTATTTCTCTGTTCAAAATTTTGTCGACATGGAAACGATCAGCTTCTCACTCCTCAAGGCTCTCCCCCATGTCAAACATTGGTGGGAAACGTACTGGGAGAAAAGCTCCATAGAGGAATCTAGAATATATGGGGTCGAACCCACTTGGGATTTTTTTGTGGATGCAGTCAAGGAACAATTCTACCCTATTGATAACTATGAAGACCAGTACATGAGATGGACCACACTGCGGCAAGAGAAGAGTCAAATAGTGTCAGATTTCACAAATACTTTCCATACCTTGCGCACCAAGTTGGTTATCAAATACTTCGAGTGGAATCTAGTTCTGAAATACCATGGGGCTCTGCATAGGTAAATCCAAACCAAAATGTATTTCCTAAACATATCATCATTGGGATTTGCTTATCGATATGATGTCAAAATCGAGTAGAAATTTAGGCACCAGAACAAATGGGAATTTGGGTCTGCAAATTCTCAACAACCAACGCATGGAAAAGACGTCCCTAACCAACAACCTCTAGAAAACCAGTCCAAGACTGTAACAACCCTGGTTAAATAGTGCATAAGGTTTATTAAGTATAATGAATTATATAATCTGACTGTCCTAATATGTTTTAGTTAAATAATATTT
The DNA here is from genome assembly GCA_009831015.1 of Picea engelmannii. Classification (NCBI taxonomy): domain Eukaryota; kingdom Viridiplantae; phylum Streptophyta; class Pinopsida; order Pinales; family Pinaceae; genus Picea; species Picea engelmannii. The sequence goes on from ML781571.1 coordinate 511,620, forward strand.
ATTTCTTAATAATATTAATTAATTAATTAATTATTAATTAATTGTTCATATTTGTTGATGATTAATTAATTAATTAATTGACTCATCAAATATTTGAGTAATGAATTAAAGGGGCTTAATAATTTTAATTTATTTAATTAAAATACTTTACGTATGCAGGGGGGGAATGAAGCAATAAATGAAGGATAAGGTAATAAAGGCATGGGATAAGGTAATAATGGGAGGATAAGGTAATTAATGGAGGATAGGGAGTCGGTGGATGGAGGGAGATATAAAGGGAGGAGTCTGATGGGAGAGGGCATGATTTTGGGGAAGGAAGCATTTTGGAGGGAGACACTGTATTTCTAGTTTGGGCATATTTTCTGGTGTTGGGATTTTTGGTCTTGGGGGTTTGGTGAATCATTGCAGGGGGCACCGGGTTGCTGGGGGTTTTGGGCACGGGGGCCAGGATTCCTTTCGGTATCCTTGAGCTAGGGAGCCGAATAGGCTACTCCTAGTTGGTTGGGTGGTTAGTTGGTTTGGGCAAGGTTTGGTCAAGCAACAAGTTGGGCAAGGCAGCAGGGAGGACAACCAGACAAGCGGGAGTTTAGCATCAGACGAAGGTATTTTAATTTATGTATTTGTTTTATGTATTTAAGGAATATGTAGTGTTATGTGGTTGTTCGTAAGCTTATTATGATCAGTTCAATCATTTTTATATATGTTGGTTATTGGTTATATGTTGGTTATGAAGTATTAAAAATGTTAGGATAGCATTTATTTAAAATAAATCTTTTTCTTGTTTTATAAGGATCTGTTGAGAAGAACCTTACACATGGTATCATATCTTTAGTTTGAAGCACTGGGGCCTTAAGGGCCTACCTACCCGCCTACCCAACTTTGGAATGGAACTGTACCCACCCAGAAATTTAAACAACCCTAAAACCCTTTAATTAGGAATAAATCTGAGCTCCAAGCTCCATCTCCACCTAACCTGCAAGCCAAGCACACGATTGTTTTTAGTATATATATATATATATATATATATACATAATTCTTCCTAACTAAATAAAACCACATAGAGTGAAATGCCAATGTTGTCAGATAATGTCATTCTAGAGCAGCGATAATTCCCCGATAACAGTAGAAAAAAAAAATTGTGTGTTGTGTAGAAATACGAGTTTTAGGTAATGGACCTTGAAGTTAAAAACTTCACAAGTATGCGTTGCTTCAAAAATCACATTCTCAAGAAATAAATGGTTAGAAGTAAACCTATTCATATTACCAGGCTTTAGATCCATGTGTATAATCCCACTAGCATGTAGACAGTCCATTGCTTGTGCAATGTCAAGTGAAAAACTTATTGCAACATGGATATCAATTTGATAGGGGCGTAAACTCATCATGTATTTCTGAAGCAGTTCGGTAACTATTGCCTTGATTGGATCTTTGCATGCTCCAATGAACTGCAGTCACAGATACATGTTTTATTACAACTTATTTCTCGAACCATACCTGAACTGAAAAGCACCTACAAATCATGTAAAAACAAATCCAAAACAAACTACACTGACAACATAATTAACCACCATGCTAAGCAAGACTCCTATAAGCCAATGAAAATATTATGGAGGGAAATGAATTAAAATTTGCTCAAATGCATAAATTATTCTATACTCTATAGCCAAAGAGGAGAAAATAGATTATTTCTTTGTAAAGAGAGAGGGGAAAATAAATTATTTGTTTGTAGTTGGGGAAGGAAGACCCTCCACGGGTCACTTTTCCCTAATTTTCCCTGTAAAGGTCCAGTTTTCTCGATCGATGATGAGCAACCACCAGAACTTGTGGTAGATTTCTGAAACGTTGATGTTGAGGACCTCAAAGGTGATGTAGAAGATCTGGATGTAGCACTAGATGACTTGAGTGTAGGCGTTAAAGGACAGAAGTTGACACTTCCACTGGAACTTGGAACAGAGGATGCTTTATCTCTATCGTAGTAATTAATACTGCTTGAACAAGAAACCAGGCTTGAATGTTGTGGGTTGGAGATACCTCGAATCCTCCTTGGACTAGACTCTATCTACATAGGATAAATCATAAATATGATGGACTTGAGAAAGAAAGAGATGAGCTGAAATAGGAGTAAATACAACAAATAGGCATGATAGAACAAAGAGTTACCAAAAATCCGATAACTATTAATGTCAGTCACTGTAAAAAAAACAAAAAAAATCTTACTGCAACAATCATAGTTGGGAGATGAAAAAAAAATATTGATAAAGAACCATGATTTTCCTTTCAAATATCAAAGATTAGTGCCCAAATCCAAACACCAAGTCAAAAACCAAAGGGAGGAGCCACGACTGAGGAGTTGTGCCTGCACAAACAGAAAACAAATTTTGTTTTTATTAATAAACAAAAAAAAAACCTAGCGCACAAGTGCTAAGCACCAAACCAAGTCAATGGAGAGGATCCATGTGTGCTCTCTCTCCTGGAACAAATGCCAAATTCCAAGTCTCCAAGGATAGATTCCACGGAGGGGAGACCAAAGCGGTTCAGCATTATTTTGATGTTAGAATCCAGCCAACAATATTTTAAAATGGCGCTACAAGGAAACGAGGTGAAACATTTGTGCTCCATGCATATATCACATGAAACATAAGTAGGTGCGCAAACCAAGCTCACGAGACCATGCCACGACCAGACCAGCACAAATCCACGGCCGAGGTGCATGCTGCACACATAGGAAACATTTTTTCTTTTTAGTAATAAAAAAAAAAAAAAAAACAACAACCAGTGCACCTACACCAGCACACAACACATCACAATCCAGTGAAATACCAGCATGAAACCATCAATGGAGGACGAGCCCACAAGGGCATTTTTTTTTTCATTTCTCACACGTCTGGAAGTCCAGGAAAGCATCAGGTATAGCGCACGTGCATCGGTTGGACAACCTGTGCCAAATTTCATTGAGTCCATGGGGTTCGAACCCCGGACCTCCCCATAGATGCACCAGCGCCCAGCCACAACAACAAGCCACGACCAAGAGAGGAGCCTGCAAGAGGTGTTTTATCTTGCACTAAACGCCCAAGCATCACTGCCATACACCAACACCAGTGCCAAGCTATCGAGAAAGGATTTGTAAGCCATTATGCTAAGTTCGTCGCAGCTACAGAGTGAGAGAGGCCGACCACATTCGCAGAGTGAAAGAATGTGTATAGGGTTTGGGAATGGAGAGCTTGGTGTAGGGTTTTGGAAGGATAAGAGCCCTGAGGGGGGCACGTGGATTGCATGCATGCCCTCACCTAGTTAATAATATTTTTTTATTTATTTTATTTTAGTTTTATTTTATTAATTTGTTTATTTTATTTTTTCTATATTTTTTTTAATTTATTTAATCATTCTTTTAAAGTATTATTAGGTTTAAACTTTTGATTAGTTAAATTAGTAAAAAAAAATATAATTGGTGTTTAATTAGGTAAATTAAACATATTTAAGTTTAAACATATTTTAAATTGTGTTTTAGATTAATAATAAATTAATATGATTAACCAAAAGGGGTTAATCAATGAGAATAATTTAAATTAAATTAATGATTAAATATGTGCTTAATAAATTAATTAATAATAATAATAATAATAAAAGTTTGTTCGGGTTTGGAAAGATTCGAACCTATAACCTCCAACTTGCAAATTGACAATGCTAACCAACCGAGCTATGAGCACACTTAAGACGATTTGATGAATGAGTAATTTCCGGGATTAAATGAATGAGTTGATTAAGACGATTGGAACTTAGGTTAAAGGTTTATTTTAGATTTTTTTTTTCTTGATAATTAATCAACTTTAGGTTGGAAGACGCCTTAGTTAGTTGTAGATGCAAAGAATAAAGACTTAGAACAAGATAAGCGGGAGGGGGCTTCTTGCGCACTAGTCAGGTAAGTTAGAGAATCGGCGAGTATGGTGCAAGCTAGCGTAGCTACCGGGCAAGGGAATCAGTAGTTTTCTTAGGCGAACACATCAAGCTTAGATTCTTAATCCTAACCTAGACAATCCCCTAAAGACAGTAACATCTGTTTACAGACAAGTAAAAGAAACTCACGCCTAACCTTGCTTTCTAGTTAAGTTGCGCAATGAGAAACGACCTTGAACTCACCCTGACAACTTTGGTTGATGTAGGTTAAATCATACAGGATGATTAGGACTCGAGGGAATCGAGGTAGAGGAGCATCGTCATAGGCACCTCCAACACCACCAATGCCGCCGCCACCATCGCCCGAACTAGCTCTCATACTGCGCTCATTGGAGGCCATAAATGAGACTTTAAAGGAGTGACAACCAGCAGGGACCGAAGTGGAACCCCCACCATCTGGAATGGGTAATCCAAAAGCGTCAAGGGATTCGGGGGGAGGACCTCCACCCGAAGACATCACTCAAGAATTGAAAAAGATCAAACTTCTGGAGTTTGTCAGGGGTCGCGCCAGTGAACGCGCGGAAGCATGGTTGGAAGGCATAACAAGGTGTTTTGCCTTAAGGGACTATGTGCCCACCTCAAAGGAGAAAATAGCAATTTTTCAGTTAAGAGACAGCGCCTTAAATTAGTGGGCAACCTGGAAAGACAACTACATCTTACCCCGGACACCATATCTTGGGAACTTTTCAAGGAGAGGTTTTGAAGGAAATATCTGCCAGCTTACTATGAGGAATAGCAGGTAGGAGTGTTTCATGCCTTAGTACAGGGAAACAGAACTGTAGAAGAATATGAGATTAGGTTTATGGAATTGGTCAGGTATGTTTCATATATGGATAATGACCAACGACAGGTAGAACGCTTTGTCTATGGTTTGAACCCTAAGATAAGGGCTATGGTGCAGATGTGGAAACCATCTTCAGTAGCAGAAGCTGTGGAAAATGCACGTTATGCGGAGGAACACATGAACTTAACTGGGGGTACAAGACCTTCCTTTCTGCATCGTCCTGGATTCATAGGGAAGGCCACTAGGACATTTCCCAAGGGAGGGGGCTCAAGGCCACCTCCATATGGTAATAGAGTCGCACCAAGGATGGTAGCCGCAGGGATTTCAATGGCAGTGAGTGCAGCATCTCATTCATCTCCAACGACGCAGGCAGGTCCACGACCATCTCAGGGAACAACTAGCAGGGGCAGGGGTTCCAAGGGAAGGAACTCATTTCAGAGACAGTCACATAACAGTGCACAGGTTCAATCCCGTGTTACCTGTTGGGGATGTGGAGGACCCCATTACCAGCGTGACTGCCCAAAGTTACAATCAAGATTTGTGCATAGAGAAGGAAAGGCCGCAATGGGAAGAGCAAGTAGCAGCCACCAAATTTATGCAGCAGTTAATAATCACCAGGTCGAACATCAATGCATGGTGGTGGAGTCATCAGGTATGCTAAATCATATCAATGTTAAGATTTTCTTTGATTCTGGTGCAACAAATAGTTTCATTTCACCATCTGCATTACAAAAGAGTGGGTTGGCAGCCTACGAGCATGATGACTTTAAACAAGTCGAGATGGCTTCGGGGGGAAAACAAGCGGTAGGACCTAGCATTGATAATTGTATAGTAGACCTTGGAGTGTGTAATACCAGGTTAAAGGTGTACGTCACCGCTCTTGGGGCATATGACCTCATCATTGGAATGGATTGGTTAGAATCTCATCGAGATTTGGTAGATTGTTTCGAAAAAAGGGTGTTCTGTATAGATGACGAAGGAAGGCCAATGGAGATCCAGGGTGTACGGAGAAAGGTGTCATTATGCTTTATCTGAACTATGAAGGTTAAGCGATGCTTGAGGCAAGGGTGTCGACTGTATGTAGTGGAAACAGTGAGTGAAAGGAAGGGGCCCTCATTGAATCAGTACTTGGTATTGTCAGAATTTAAGGATGTTTTTCCAAACGAGTTACCAGGGTTACCTCCTGAGAGGGAGCTTGATTTTACTATTGAGCTAAAACCTGGTGCAGAACCGACTTCCAAGACTTCGTATCGGATGACAACGCCGAAACTTTGTGAGTTGCAAATGCAGTTGAAAGAGTTACTGGACTTAGGGATAATAAGGCCCAGTGTCTCACCTTGGGGTGCACCAGTAATTTTTGTAAAGAAGAAGGATGGATCCTTACGACTGTGTATATACTACGGGGACTTGAATCATGCTACAGTGAAAAATAGGTACCCAATGCCACAAATAGATGACCTCTTTGATCAGATGAAAGGAGCAGTAGTATTCTCAAATATCGATTTGTGATCCGGGTATCATCAGTTAAGGATTAAGGAAGGCGATATCCCAAAAAACTACCTTTCGAACTCGATTTGGACATTACGAGTTTGTAATAGTACCTTTTGGATTGACCAATGCACCAACAGTATTCATGAGCCTCATGAACGGAGTATTCCGGAAGTACTTAGACTGTTTTGTACAAGTCTTTCTAGATGACATCCTCATCTATTCCAAGAACGAAAGAGAACATGAGGAACACTTGTGAGTGGTGTTGTCCTGCCTTAGGGAGAACAAATTGTATGGGAAGTTGTCAAAGTGTTCCTTCTTCCAGAAATAAATTCATTATTTAGGTCATATCATTTCCGGCGAAGGAATCTCTGTGGACCTAGAAAAGGTAAAGGCCATTATGGAGTGGCCAGTGCCGAAAAATTCCCATGAGGTGAGAATCTTCATGGGGCTAGCAGGTTATTATGAGAGATTTTTGGAGGGGTTCTCCAAAATAGCGAAACCCATCACTACTTTTCAGCACAAGGGGGTCAAGTATGAATGGACGGAAGAATGTGATAGTGTATTCATTAAGCTTAAGAGGTTACTAACTAGTGTGCCAATTCTACAAGTGTCGGATATGGAAAAGGCCTTCATAGTCTGCACAGATTCCTCAAAGCAAGGGTTTGGAGCCGTGATAATGCAGGATGGAGGAGTGATAGCTTATGCATCAAGGAAGTTGAAGAAACATGAAGAGATATACGCAACTCATGATTTAGAGTTGGTAGTTGTAATGCTAGCTTTGAAACTTTGGAGGCACTATCTTGTGGGGTGAAACTTTGAGCTCAAAATGGACCATAAAATTTTAAAACATCTCTTCACTCAAAGGGATCTTGATTCTAGGCAAAAGCGATGGAGTGAGTTTATGAGTGAGTACGATTTTGAAATTTCGTACATCAAGGGGAAGGAAAATGTGGTCGCAGATGCCTTGAGTAGGAGACGACGTCTCTTCTCCTTGGTACCCTTAAAGGTCAATCTAAGGGAACATGTGTTGACGCAACTCCAACGAGATAGTTGGTATTTAGAGGTTACTTCAACCCTCCAGAGCGGGAGGCAGTTAGATCCAAAGTATGAAGGATATAGTCTAGAAGTAGACAGACTGTTAAGATATCGAGGAAGGATGTACATCCCTCAAAATGGGGATATTCGAAGCATCATACTGAAGGAATCCCATAAATCACTTTATTGTGCACATCCAGGTGTGAAGAAGATGTACACAGACATGAGGAAGCTCTTCTTCTGGGTAGGCATGAAGCACAATATAGTCCATTTCATTTCCAAGTGCCTAGAGTGTCAACAAGTGAAAGTTGAGCACCATCACCCGACAGGCCTCCTACAACCACATGATGTTCCTATTTCCAAGTGGGAAGTCATCTCTATGGATTTTGTTGTGTGGTTACCATTCAAATCTCATAGACACAATGCCATTCTTGTGATAGTTGATAAGTTAACCAAGAGTGCTCATTTTATTCTGGTTAGAGACACTTACGATGTCACTGATGTGGCACGTGTGTTTGTAAATGAGGTTATCCATTTGCAAGGGATACCTAAGAAGATCATTTCAGATAGGGACTCCAGATTCACTTCTAGGTTTTGGACAAGTTTGAAGTCAGTGTTGGGGACTCAGTTGAACTTAAGCACAGCTTATCATCCTGAAACAGATGGGAAAACCGAGAGACTAAATCAATTCATGGAAGACATGCTCAGGATGTATTTCATGGATAATCAAACCTAGTGGGAGAAGTACCTACCTTTGGTAGAGTTTGCCTACAATAACAGTAACAGTTTTCATAGCTCCATCGGAATGCCACCCTATGAAGTTATGTATGGAAGACCATGCAGAACGTCGTTGAGTTGGGATAGACTAGAATACCGAGTAACATTTGGGCCAGAATTGATTCAAGATATGGAGGAACAGGTGATTCAGATTAGGTAGAGACTAAAGGAAGCACAGGATAGGCAAAAAATTTATGCGGATGCACACAGGACCGACCGAAGTTATGAAGTGGGAGACCAAGTTTTCATTCATATCAGGTCTAATAAGAGTACCATACGGTTCGGGAAGGGGACAAAGTTGTCACCTCGATTTATAGGACTGTTCAGAATCCAAGAGAAAATTGGACCCATTGCCTATTGTCTCGTACTGCCACCCCACTTGCATAAAACTCATAATGTTTTTCATGTATCTGTTTTACGTCATTATGTTGTTGATGAATCACAAAAACTAAATTGGAAGGAATTGCAGGTATCGGACATGGGAACTCTCATGGTAGAACCATTATGCATATTGGACCGTAGAGTCTGACAGCTCAGGAACCGTCTGGTAGACCAAGTTAAGGTCCAGTGGGACAAGTATAGTCTAGGATCTGCTACTTGGGAAAATGTTGAGACACTACGACGAGACTATCCCTCACTTTTTTGACCACCTTTTCTATAAGGTTGGGTGTATGTAACACCACCTTTTGACTTAGACAGGCAGGATTACTTGAGGCCTACACTTTTATTTTCTACTCACAGTGAAACTATTAAATGATACACTTAAAATTTTAAGACGTATGAACCTTTATGAATGTTTAAATGTTATTGATGATGATGGATATAATGCGATCTACTATGTGAATGTAAATTTTATGAATGTTTAAATGTTATTGATGATGATGGATATAATGCGATCTACTATGTGAATGTAAATTTTATGAATGTTTAAATGTTATTGATGATGATGTATATGATGCGACATATTGTGAGAATGAAAATTTTATGAATGATCAAATGCTATTAGAATGATGTTGGATATGATGCAATCTATTTGGTAAATGATAATTTTATGAATGGGTGTCGAAATTGAATAATGGGATATTATGAGATCTATTTCTAACTTGAAAACTTTGATGTTAAGTTGTCGGTACATGGATACCAAATTGAAATGATGATTGTATGAAATTACATGATGATAATACATAGAAATGTATGAGTTTGTGTTACAAACTAATATGCAGGTTATGGGCTATGAAATAGTCAGGGGATAATGATGATGAAAGTGGATGTCATGACCACTAGCCGAGAAACATTATGGTATGAATATGTGTATATGATATTATATTGGTTTGGATGCATTGCTATGATATCTAGACCAGTGCAGGATTTTAGGTGATGAGACTGCCCAAAACCAAATAAACGATGACAAAACTCCCAACAACACAATGCCATTGTATATTCCATTATAGGGTGTGGACCCTAGTTATGATTAGGAGGGGTGGAGTCATTTCCCACCGTGTATCCTCTGAAACCTAAAGTCATGGGAGGATGATGTTAGCTCACGCTCCCCTAGATGTGTGCTGATGACTGTCAGTTGCCTGCTGGGGAAGTTTGGTCAAGATAGTGACACTTCCGCTTACGGGTTCTATTTGGAGTTAGGTCAATATAGTTAATTCTCCAAGATAGTCTGGCAGAGGAAGGATAGGAATGGAGATGGAAATAAGTTAGGGAGGAAGGATGAGTAGAAATAGTTGAGAAAGTATGGAGATTTGTCTTATGGTGGAATTTATTGTTTTTCCCTTCTAAAAAGAAAATTTGTATATATGAATATTCATAATTACGTAACTAAACCACAGTTGTCTAAATAAAATTGTTGAACTAGATAATTGTAATTAAAGAATTTCGCAAACATTTGATTGGTTTATTGTCTTTTATAAAAAGAATAGTCTTGTTGATTGGATTGGATGCATACATAAAATACTATAAGGGTGATAGCTATTGATTATTAGTACATGCACGAGACTTGTATGTACTAGCTACACATGCATTTCTTGTACATGTACACTAGTATGTATGAGTTTTCTTGTCTTACTTACTAATAGTGTCGGTTAATTGTCATGAACGTGTGAACCATGTTTCTTTTCCTTTGTATCATGAGATACCTTAACTTTGGGACGAAGTTTCTTGAAGGGTGGGTGTATGTAACAACCCTGGTTAAATACTGCATAAGGTTTATTAAGTATAATGAATTAGATAATCTGACTATCCTAATATGTTTTAGTTAAACAATAATCATTTATTAATAATTTTAATTAATTAATTGTTCATATTTGTTGATGATTAATTAATTAATTATTTGACTCATTAAAGATTTGAGTAATGAATTAAAGGGGCTTAATAATTTTGATTTATTTAATTAAAAGACTTTACGTATGCAGGGGGGAATGAAGCAATAAATGAAGGATAAGGTAATAAAGGCATGGGATAAGGTAATAATGGGAGGATAAGGTAATTAATGGAGGATAGGGAGTCGATGGATGGAGGGAGATATGACGGGAGGAGTCCGATGGGAGAGGGCATGATTTTGGGGAAGGAAGCATTTTGGAGGGAGACACTATATTTATGGTTTGGGTATATTTTCTGGTGTTGGGAGTTTTGGTTTTGGGGGTTTGGTGAATCATTACAAGGGGCACCGGGTTGCTGGGGGTTTTGGGCATGGGGTCCAGGATTTCTTTCGGTATCCTGGAGCTAGGGAGCTGGATGGGCTTCTCCTTGCTGGCTGGGTGGTTAGTCGGTTTGAGCAGGGTCTGGTCAAGCAGAAAGCTGGGCAAGGAAGGCAGCAGGGAGGATAAACATACAAGTGGGAGTTTAGCATCAGACGAAGGTATTTTAATTTACGTATTTGTTTTATGTATTTAAGGAATATGTAGTGTTATGTGGTTGTTCGTAAGCTTATTATGATCAGTTCAATAATTTTTATATATGTTGGTTATGAAGTATTAAAAATGTTAGGATAACATTTCTTTAAAATAAATCTTTTTCTTGTTTTATAAGGCTCTGTTGAGCAGAACCTTACAAAGACACAGGACAAGAATGGTAAATTAAAGAAGAAGAATGACACTAGTAAGTGGTGCGACTTCTAGAAAATAATGTGGCACAAAAATTATGAATGTCGCTTCAAACAGTCATTGGTGGCTGAGGTAAAAGACATAGAGCTGAACCTTAATTCGGAATCCGATCCAAAAAATATTGAAAATAGACAGATCATCAACATAGACCCCGCTGCTACTTTCATGACCACAATAATTCAACCAGAAGAACCAGTAGATCTTGAAGAGGGGGAGTGCCTCTTCCGTTCACAGATGTGGCTAAAAGGGATCTTGTTGCATTTCATTGTTGATAATGACAACCAAAATAACCTCATCTTAGTTAAGGTCCTAAAACAGTTGGGGTTGTTGACAACACCACACCCATAGCCATACAACATTGGGTGGCTTCACCAAGGACGATATCTCCATGTTAACCAGCAGTTTCGCATGTCCTATGGTATCCATCCCTTCAAGGATGAGGTAGTATGTGATGTTTCCCCTCTTGATGTCTATGATGTTATTTTGGGCCAACCATATATGTGTAAACGTCATGTTGTTTATGATTCTAGACCCCATAGTGTCATTATTACTCTAGGAGGTCAATGCTATCAGATACCAGAGGTAGTTCTGATTATTGTTCTTCCAAAACAGTGCCACAAGGTAATCTCTCATACTAGAAAATTCATCCTCTTCACAATTGGTTCAAAGGATGTACAGAAAGCCACTACAACCACTACGGCCTCAACACTTTCTATCCAACAGAAGTAGATTGTAGAAGAAAAAGTAGATATTGTTTCTTCACCTAAAATTGTTCCTACACACTTTCTTGTCAATCCTAGAGACAAGAGGTTGGTGGAATAGATTTAAACCCGCCAACAACAGGTTCGTGACAGCCTTCCATAGACCAAGCAACGCAACTTCTCCAACAAGTCACGCAACTCACCAAGATTCAGATTTAGAAAATGATTTCCCCTATTCCCCAGGAACTCAATGCAATGGATACCATTTCTTCCTAAGAGGGGAGGATTGATCTAGGTGGATATTGGTGGCCACCCACCTATTCCATATTCCAATTGGCTCATTTGGACAGTTTTCATCTCAACATGTTTCTTTGTAATGGGGATAATTCTTTGTAATTGTGGGTTCTTCACTTATGAGGTTGTCCTAAATCCCTAAACAACATCCAGGTGGATTTTGGTGGCTGCCCACCTATTCCAACTAGCTTATTATGGATTTTTTCATGTCAGTACATTATTTTGTACTTGTAGGGCCATTTTGGGGCTCTAAACAATGTTTTATTGGATTGCCACATTCAAACTATAGACATAGTCAGAGTTTGATAGAATAATGCATATTTATTTAAACTACCTTTCCAATGAGCTATACGGCTAAAATAGAGATTGTATGCAAAATTTATGACCCCGGGAAGTTAATGTACTAACTTACCCCAACGGGGCCCACATGAATTTTGGTGTTTCATCTCCTAGGGTTAGGTTTTTGGATGTCTAGGGTTTTGGCATTCATGTTTATCATAAAAAGGACTTTAGAGCCTCATTGTAATCATCTTCTTGTGAATGAGCATAGCCATCACATCTCTTCTCAGAGATAAAGATGCCACCATTCTAGTGAGTCTTGCACTCTGTATTTTTATAGTCTCTATACAATGCTTTCATTAATATAAATCATGTATTGTTGTATCTCTCTGTTTTTGGAAATTTTCATGAGTATTTCATTGTAATATCTATGCTTTCATTTCATTCCAAACATAATCTATATCATATGCATGCATACCCTGCACATGTACTAGTAGAAATAGTTAATGTCCTACTGACTAAACTAGATAACCAACTATTTGGTTTAATGATTATATAACTTATATTGCAGCATTGGATACCTTCCTTGAGTATTTCATTGATATTTCACATTTCATAAATATATAATAGAATTAGATACTTTCCTTGACTCTGATTATTAGTTGGTATGGTGAGTTGTCATATGGTATGGTGAGTTGTCATAAATTTTATGGACAATTGTGAAGTTGCATGACTTTGCATTCTATTTATTATTATTCTATGTAAATCATTTAATATTTTAATGTATTTATTAACTATTTTCCAAAATCAATATAGATAAGGGATGTGGAGTCTAGTGGTAGAGGGGACTTGGAGAAGGTACATAGAAACTTGATAAATAGTAAGAGGAAGTGGTGAGGAGTAGAAAAATGAAGGTTGGGAAGTGGGATCATGTTGAGAGGTTGTATTGTTCTTGGAAGAATTATTTTCTGGGACAATCTTCTCAGAGAATATGTGCATTATTTTTCTTGGATTCATGGGCACAGGGGGGAAAGAGACCGAAAGATTTATTGGAGTTGTAAATTCATCTAGGCTCCTAGTTTTCCAAGAGGATAATTCAGTTTCGCTATGGACAAGTGGAAAAACAATGCTTGGAGGAATCGACATTGTTATCCCCATTTCCTAGGGATAGCTAGGGAGATGATGTGTCTAGGACTTCAAGTTGCAAACATGGAGTACCAAGAGGCATATGTCTAACAATATCCACTTGCACATATAGAGGCCCACATCACCACCACATATCTCAGGTTCATCATGAGGGTATCCACCACATTAGCCAGATTCTGGAAGACAATGGATCTTGCTCCATGAGGTACAAGCCAGGTATTATGGTGAATGTCATTTCAATATTTGAGGCATTTGAGTTTGTTGCAATTAAAATGACTTTTAATTATGTAACGTTAGCTTGGAAGTTGTGTTATTTTCCTTGTTTCACCTTGGTGGTTGACATTGCGCCCTAGTAAGAGGTCACCCTTAGGGATAGGTTTTCTACTGGGGGGTCCCCTTGAAAATTCATCATGCCATTCTTGATCACACTTATCACTTTCCAAAATTCATCCCCTTGTCTCTTTATCTTTTGGTATTTTTGAGTGTACCCACCCAAGAAGGGATTGTCCCTCATTTTATGGAAAGAAGGGACTGAAGGCCCAGAGGTTTGTAGCTGTAAAAAGATAAAATCCTATCATAGACCTTCTAGATTTTCACCCAGGGATCCCAAGGAAAATGAAATTTCTCTCATAAGAAACTGATGGGACCCATGGAAAATAACAAATGCAAAAATTCCAACCGAGGTAGAGCATGTGTGGGAAATGTTTTTTAGGCTCAGGTATAAGTCCCACACATTATCTTCAACTTGGGGAAGCATAATGTGACTAGGTTAGAGTCAAGGTGGGCATATTTTTTCATGCTTAGGAAAAATCCCCACCTTGGATTCAACCTAGAAACATTTTAGAAGAACAAAAAGAAATAAATTGAATTGGAAAAAAGGATCCATTGAAAACAAAGGTGCAGCACACCCTCTACAAAGGCACCCATAAATGAGACACTACTATCCCTTGTATGTCAAGAACCCCACGCCCAAGAGTCTTTCCCCCATTCATATCATCTTCTCCACATGACCTAGAGAGGGTTTCCACTTGGGAATCACCGCTAAACTTAAGGTATGATTCACCAAATAGATCACTTTGTCAACCCTCCCATAACTGAACTTGGAAAATTACATAGGGTATTTGAGCACTTGTTTAATTTGATGAGGTGGTTTTTGATGCACATGCTTAAATATCTCTTTTATTGATTTGATTTACTTATCATGATGCATTTGAATTGATATCCTTGGAGGGCGTATTCATTGTCTTTGTAGGACCTAGTTGGTGGACATATTTGGAAGAACAAGCCTATCTTGGGCTTTCTTGGGGATTGAAACCCATAGGTTAGATACCCTGGCCCAGACAATGGATGATGATGGTATCATTTGGAGGCCTGAGAGACACCTTGTAGGATCTATCCTAACCCATTTCCAGCTCAACATTTTTCTCTTGAGGCCAAAACGTCACACTTGAGGAGTTTGACGTCACCCTAGGGATAGGGTTTTGGGGGTGGAGGTTTTGACAATGGACACTTGGCACATTTGATGGGACAAGGCTTGGATTGAAGGAGGAAACCCTAGAGCATGAGAGAGAGGCCCTAGAATTCCCAACGTCTTCCATTATTTTCTCCAACGACTTGCAAAGAGTGTCAAAATGTCACCCTAGAAGAGGGATGACATCATATTAAGGTTTATTATGTGCATTTTTAAAATCAGATTTGAATTTAAATGATGTAAAGGGGAAAATTAAGGGTTGTTGACCCCTTACTTTTTGGTTACCCTAAAATTAAGTGGAAAAACACTTTTAGGGATATTTGTATAAATAAGAATCATTTCATTTCATTTTTGATATAGCACTCTCACTTGGAGAGAGACTCCTTGGCTGAAATTAGTGCCTTATTTGGGAAATTTTATCTATCTATCTTGTTGCTATCTCTTGTGATGAATTGTATTAGCTATTGGATGAAGAAGTAAGGTGCTATATTTCTTAGAGGCTATTTATTTCTTTTATGGTGGATTTTTTCTTGGTTAAAAGGACTTTATCTTGTTAATGCTTGGACTAGGTAAGGGTCTCTCTTGTTATTGATTAATTTCTTGGTTACAAAGTTAATTTGTTAATATTTTGGGGAGTATAACTGCATACAACCCCACTAATCCCATCATAATTGTATTGGGATAATTTTTTTCACAAAGGAATACAAGGAGAAGTAAAGGGTTGCCCCTCCTAGGTTTTCCCTAGCTAGTTTTGCTTGCCTTGGGGAGTAAAAGGGTTTACACCCCCAAGGAAATAGAAAAACTAGCTCTCTCATTTAAAAGACTCCATAACCCAATAGTTAAAGGAATTATTCTATTTCTTGTCCATTATATTATTGTTCTCATATATTGTGTTTTCTTGTGTCTCAGGTAGGTACAACAACCCTCCACAAGTACTCAAGCACTTGGAAACCCTTGACCATCTCCAAGACTCATCGGATCCATCCTCCACTTAGTAGTTTGACCTATAAGATCTTCACTTCCATAACCTAACTTTCCATCTCATTTCCCCTAGGGTCACCTGGGATTCCCCCCTTATGTTGGAAGTATCCTTCACTAAAGAGAGGGTAGGTTTTATCTAAGGTGACAGTGGGTAAACTTTCCCACTGTTATCTCCATCATGTGGATTGTGTGGTGCTTTTCCCAACCTATAGTTTATGCAATAACATTTTGGCATCATTTCCGGGGAGGATTTTGAATCCTTCTCTAAACCCTCATGACACTTTGGAAATTTATCCCCAAAGCCTTTTCCCTTTAGCTTTCATGGTGACTCCACCTTAGGAAAGTTCCCTTTTCCTTTTATTTCCTTCAATGAGCCTTGAGCTCATCTGGCCACTACATTGAGGCATTTTCCTAAGTGATGGAAGTATGTCTCTATGGCGAGTCCATGAGGCATACAAGGCCCTGGATATCGAGGATGTTTATTGGTATTTGAACAAATTTCCCACAGATTGGCTTGAATCCATCCCAAAGTTTGATGGTGATCCTTCCTTGGCCATTACACACATTTTCATGTTCACCCGGTTTATCTTAGACTTAGATTGTGAGCATGTTAATGTAATAATAAGGTTATTTCTCTTATCACTTGAAGAGAGGCATAGAGACTAGATCAAAAATTCGTGTAAGCCCAGAAGTATATCTTCTCCAATGGCCCTTGTCTAAGAATTTCTTAAGAATTGGGGCCCTAGAATTTAGAATTTTGAATATACTATTCAGGATCTCGAGGATTCCTTTCTATGTGTAAATCTTCCCTATGGCCTTATCATAGATTTGGAGGCCCTCCATCTAAATTCAAATGAGACAAAAATTCTAGAAAAAGAGGATGATAGTATTGAGGAAAATTTTGAGTGCCTCAAGGAAAACATACAGGAAGACAATGAGTTATGTGAACAATTACTTGAGAACTTCCATAATAAGGACTTAATGGTCAGGTTCTGTGTGCAAATAAGAGAATAATGCAATGCTATCCTTCAAATTTATGAGAGGAAGCCTACACTAAACATGGCATGGGAGGTTTCCATTGCCTATTTTAGAGTAAATTCATTGTGTGACATTGTGACAAAGAAATGTGGTTTCCAGGAGGGATTTTCAAATCAAGATCAATCATTCTTGATGCCTGAAGAAGTATCAAGACTCATTGAAGATCAAGATAAACTTTTTCCTAGAGAGAAGGTCCACAATGAAAGATACCAAGAAGAAAAAGATCATAGTGAAGATGAAGCGCATGTGTTTTCCCTCCCCTTTGACGAAGACATCGAGTCTTATGTTTCTCTTGTAAATCAAAAGAAGAGAATGACACGTTATAATCCTTTTGAAGAATTTGATGATACTTTATTCCATGATTTTGGAAATGAAGAAGTGATAGAAGAAGAGATCTATGGCATAAGTTGTCAATAATATCTCAATGAAGTTTCTCTTTCAAAAGGCCTAGATGAAACATTGATATCTACTTTCCCTCTTGAAGAAGATGAAGTTTTCCAGTCTCGTGAGAAGCTAATTAGCTCTGATGATGCAGTTGAATTCATGGAAAAGCCTCTATATATAGTTGACGATCATATTGATGATTTCATTCACATTAGCATACATGGATGGGATCTAGGTCATGTCATTTTTTATAAGGACCTTATCTATGAAATTGAGGGTATCTCTCCAATAAATAATTGTGAGTTGTCACCTTCAGTGAGTTGGTTTTCATATTGGGATGATCCATACATTTGGCTGCCTAATGATGATATGAGCATAATTTGATCTCATGTATTCAAGGCTGACTTATTTCCATGTGCTTATCACTACTCTCATCCATCCCTTAAGAGTTGTGATGAATATTCTTTCGATGACTCAGATTTTTTCTATGAGGATTTCCAACCACCCTTGTGCTTAGATTTTAGTGGACACGAGGTCGTGGCTAGCCCAGAGAATTTTCAGACTCACACTACCAAACATAATTATTTTCATATTGAGACTTTTGGTAGGGATTTACAGATAAAGAAGCGACCTTTTCTAAGTCCGACAGAGGATTTTTTCTCTCAACCTAAGGATTTTCCTTACCCCATTTCCTCTTGTTTGAAAATTCATCAGGTTTTCTTGGGATCCCTTATCTCCTCTCAACATTCAAGGAGTGGTGACATTTTGAGTGAAGATGAATAACAATCCCTTTTGGATCGAGAAATCATTGAATAAATTCACATTGATTCATTGACGTTGGATCTCACTGAAACATGTCATAGAGTAAGTTCCTTATGTGCCATGATCGCAGAGAAATATGGTTTCAGTGACAAAGAAGACTTCCAAGAAATGCATCATGTTGAAGATCCACTTGAATCCACCCTAACTTTTGTTCTCCCTACACATGAAGAAAAAAACATGATCAATCATATGGATGATCCATCATCTATATATGGTATCCCTCTTCAAAGATGGATCAATTGAGCTTGTGATTATTCTTTCGGGCAAGATTTCCAAGATGATCAGGCTTATTTATGCTCATGATTATTATGTGTGTGACTTATCTTTCTTGTATTACATAATTAAGAATAGGCAGAGACACTTTGATGAGATCATCAACAGGTTTCATTGATTATATGACTTCACTTGACATTGTTTGGCACTCGATCTCCATGGGACATGGGCCCAATTAAGTAGGTAGGTCACCTTGATTTCTTGCATTTTCACTTTGATTTATCATGGTATTTTAGTTTCATTTCATTTTTCATTTTTCTCTACTTTCATATTTCTTTCATCATATTACATGTTTAGTTTAGAAATTAAAAAAAAAAATGCAAAATTTTCTTTTATAGATTAGTTGTTATTTTTTAGTTTTAATTTATATGGATGAAGGGTGGTAGAACCACCCTAGAATTTACAGTTTTATGTTTCAGTGTACGCACAGGTCCACCTGGAGATGTTGTGATTCTCATGCACTCTATGGCAAGTACATGTCCCCAAGTAGGAGCCAGATATTATCTCCATTTCCTAGGGATAACTAAGGAGATGATGTCTCAAGGCCCTTAGGTTGCAGACATGGAGTACTGAGAGGAATATGGTTGATAGTGTCAACTTGCCCAGACACAGGCCCACCTCACCACCACATATCTAAGGTTCATCGTGAGGGTATCCACCACATTATTTGGATTCTGGAAGACATTGGGTCTTGCTCCATGAGGTACAAACCAAGTATTATGGTGAGTGTACTTTCAATATTTGAGGCATTTAAGTTTGTTGCAATTAAAAATGCTTTAGATTATGTAATTCTTGCTTGGAAGTTATTCTCTTTGCCATGTTTCACCTTGGTTTTTGACATTGCGCCCTAGTAAATGGTCACCCTTAGACATAGGTTTTCTATTGGGGGTCTCATTGACAATTCATTGTGTCATTCCCAATCACACTTACCACTTTCCACACTTCATCCCCCTGTCTCCTTATATTTTGTGATTTTTGGGTGTACCAACCCAATAAGGGATTGTACCTCATTTCATGGGAAGAATGGGTTGAAGGCCGAGAGGTTTGTAGCTGGAAAAAGACAAAATTCAATAATAGACCATGTAATAGCCCAGTTTTGAGTCCCCATATTAAATAATGTATTTTTGTATTTGATGAAAGGTCAAATCACCCAAACAATTAAAATAGGTCAGAGTGCTTAGGAAATGTAATAATTTGATCATCATTAATAATAAAATACATCACTGGCTGCTAGACGGACAAGGACCAAAGTTATAGGGGGCTATGATTCCATGAGAGAGGGGGATTTAGGGGCTAAGTATTTATTTTATATTTTATTTACTCATTTTTTTATGGATAATATGAGTTACATGAGCTTCTTAGGGGAAGGCCATGTGGTTCTTTAATTCCAAGAAATATATAAACCCATATTTGGGTTGTTTGGGGGTTCACACTCTTCATTTTGTTATCTCTCTCCATTCACTCTTTCACTCATTCATCATTCCTCATTCATTTTGATGTTGGAATGCAAAATAAAAATGAATTGGTAGGAGAGAAGCTGATGTAGGAGCATCGTAAGCAAGTCAGAAAAGCGACTGCAAAAGCAAAGGACAACTGGAAATGCACCAGCAAACATTTTGAGAATGTTTTGAATTTGAAAGATGAAGCATTAATTTAATATCAGGGAGGATGTATTTGCATTTATGTTTTAAAGATTGTAAAATAGATCTTGAGAATTGCTCTGATCTGTCGGATATGGAGGCATTTAATTGTAATGAATGTAAAGTAGTTGTAGCTTTTAATTTCGATTAGATAGCTTAGAATGTAGGAGAGAAAACTCTATAAATATCCCTCGCATATATTGTATCGAGATTATTATTCTCATTGTAATTATAAGTTGTAGAGCAAGAGAAGAGGAGAGAAGAGGAGAACTGAGATTGTATAAGTGGTATAAGTAGATAGTTGTTTCTATTGAATCCATGTACAGAGACACTAGAATTAATATAAGAATGCTTTGATTCCATTTCACAGTGTATCATGGTCATTGTTTGCATCTATTGAATGGTATGTTTACAATTGGTTCATATTCTTTGTTATGCATTATGTTTCAATGCTATGTGTATGTATGCTCTTGATTTCATGATGAATGTATGAAGTCTGTGAGAGAGGAAGTATGATTTTCAATCGTTTCTCTTCCTGAGAATTCTTGCAAGGAGTGCAGTGAAGATCTGCAAAGAGAAGGTTGACGAGTTTTGAATTTCATCTCAAAAAAGATCAGGAGAGATATCATTTTCCTCATACCAGCAGAAGTGCAGGTATAGAATAGAGTTGTAAAAGGTGTGCACAGGCTGGTTGAAGTTTTAGATTCATCCAACCAAGGAGGAAGGTTGAAGAATTTTTGTTGCAAGGAGTACGCATAGTTGAAGTGTTAAATAACCTGAGGTTATTGTGAATGCCGCAAGGAGTGCACGCAAGAATCCTTCATAAATCCTTGGTTTTTACGTAGAAAAAAGCTTAGAAAGGATAGAGACTTGGAAGGATATTGAAGGGAGGATGAGGTATGGAGTTGCTTCACAGAAAGTTAAGTTCAGGAGGAAAATACACCAAGTCTTTGGGAAGAAGTCTTTGAGAAGTCTAAACGGACGGTTGAAATTCTTAGAGGGAGAATCATCAAAGTTCTGTGGACCATTGGATCTTGCAGACCGGACAAAGGGTTAAGGTTAAGTGTATTTCAACACTCACAAGCTCAAGAGGATTAGTGTTTGTCAGATATCGATCAACAAGAGTCGTTGATCTAGCACTTTGAATTTCGACATTTCGGAATTCGGGAGTGTGGTGAACATTGTGACGAGAATTCGGGAGTCATGAAATCTCGAAAGGATCTGGACTGTCATATCATAGGAGGATCTAGACCATCAATCTGCAACAAAGAAGTCTTGATTTCAAACTTCGGGGAAACCAAGGAGCATTGTATCATGAACTCACAAGTCACGAAATTTCGACACGCTTAGAGGTGGACCCCAGGACATGACTGAGGTCATATAGTTGAAAGGTTAAGGGAGGAGCTAGTGAACTGTCAACCCATTTCAGGTTTCAAGGATTGGAGGATTCAGAGGGACTCACATCAAAAATTTTGAAGTCATGAAACCTGAAATATATTTTTGGGCAAAGTTTGTGGTCATATCAGTTGATCACATGGGTAAGATTTTGCATCTAATGCTTGATCACACGGGTGTAACTCCTAAGAAGGAACTATGGAAACACTTGTGTGTTGAATATTCCTACGGGGAATCAAAGAGTCAATCAGACTCAAAGGGGATATTAAGAACAATCCTTAGACTGGGAGGTCAAGTAGAACATGTTGAGGTAGGGGGTGTTGTGTTAGGTGGTATCAAAGCTAACAACTTTTGTTTTCTGTAGAGGGAAGACAAGAGACAGTTTTGATTTGAATTCTACATGGATAGATTGAAACAATGACACCTAGAAGATGTCAAGATAGACCAATTCCCAATCCAGCTATGGAAAGAGAAATGAGAGAACTTTGTGCTTGACTAGATGTTATGGAGACAACACAGAAACAGACAATTGATGTTGGAGATGTCAATGAATCCAAGAATGAGAATGAAGCAAGACCCGACGAAGAAGAAGTTGTAGCCGAAGATGTTGCATAAGAACGTCTATTCAGGGCCATTGCAAGAATAGGTGTTAGAGAAAAGATGGATATTTTGATGTATGAAGGAAACTTAGACATTGAGGAGATTCTATATTGGTTTAGATCTCTAGATAAGTACTTCGATTATGAAGATATCGAAGAGTATAAAAAATTAAAATATGTTGTCACTAGAGTTAAAGGGCATGCAGCATTGTGGTGGGATGAACTGCAGGCTGACAGGCGTTGCAAAGGAAAACAAAGAGTCAAAAGCTGGGATAGGATGGTCGCAAATATGAAAGCCAATTTTATACCCAAAGATTACCAAATTAATTTTTTTCGAAGAATTTAGAATTTGAGACAAAAAGGGATGACAGTGAATGAATACACTAGATATTTCTACATGATAAACATTAGAGATGGTCACCATGAGAGTGATGATGAAAAGGTTGTCAGATACATGAATGGTCTGAGATATGACATTCAGGGTGAGATGAGCATGGCAACCATCAGGAATGTGGAATATTCTTATCAAATGACTTTAAAGGCTGAAGAAAAATTGGGCAGGAAGCAAGGACAAAGAGGCAGAGGTAGAATTCAAAGAAAAGGCAAAGAAATTTCCCAAGATAGAGTACAAAAGCCCAAGGATAAAGAAAATAAACCTCATACTCACCTTGAAAGAGGATGAATTTCACAAGGAAGACAATATGTCAATAGGAACACTTTTTCGCGAGAAGGAGGAAGAGGAGGAGGCAGAGGAGGTGAAATAAAGTGTTTTGTCTATGGAAAGATCGGACACAAATATTTTGAATGTCCCGATAGAAAAAGATATGGAGGAGGCAAAGCTCACATTTCAGAAGCACAAAGAATAAATGTTGAGGAAGAAGATGTATAAGGTGGAAGATCCTTAATGATGAGGAAAATTCTCTTGAAACTAGAGAAAGAGGTGGAGAATCCAGTCCAGAGAAATAGTTTGTTCAGAACTGCTTGCAAGACCAAGGATAGGGTATGCAAGGTAATAGTGGACAGTGGGAGCATAGATAATCTAGTATCCACATAAATGGTGGAGAAGATGGAATTGGAGACAGTTGTACATCCAAGCCCTTACAAAGTCTCGTGGTTGCAAAAGGTGTTGGGTATGTGTTATATTCTTTGCATGTGTGTGTGTGGGTGCGTCAGATTCGACAACTGTGTCTGACGATCCCTCATAGTAGTGCTCTATTTGTGTTGTGTGTTGAAAAAATGTAACTGCGAAGAGCATTCTTATTATTTTGTTATTGGATTAAATCCCCATTGTGGATTAATCATGTCATTATTATTATTATTATTATTATATTAATCCCCATTGAGGATTAATCAAGTCGGTAATTGTATAAGGACCAAA
>ML781571.1:539135-555401 GCA_009831015.1 Picea engelmannii
TGAACACCTTGAGTCAGTTTCTGGTGGAGCCTAGATGTGTTCATTTAGTGGCTGCAAAACATGTGATGAGGTACCTTAAGGGTACAATGGATTATGGTCTCAGCTATGATGGAGATCATGACTTCACTCTGATTGGATATACTAATGCAGATTGGGTAGGAAGCGTTGCTGACAGAAAAATCACTTCTGGATGTTGTTTCAGTTTGGGATCAGCTATGATCTCGTGGCAGAGTAGGAAGCAATCCGGTATTTCTCTCAGCACAGCGGAAGCAAAGTAAATCGCCGCATGTTCTGCTAGCTGCGAAGCTATATGGCTTCGAAAGTTGCTGACAGGCCTATTTGATTTGGAGATGAGAGCAACCGCGATTCTATGTGATAATCAAAGCTGTATTAAAATGACAGAGAATCCTGTGTTCCATGACAGGTCGAAGCACATAGAGATCCGCTATCATTTCATCCGCGACATGGTACAAAGAGGAGCCCTGAAGCTCTAGTACATTAGCACGGATGAACAGGTTGTTGATGTGATGACTAAGCCTCTATCTTGTGTAAAGTTTGAACACTTTCAAGATAAGCTTGGTATTTTCCGAAAGGACCTTCTCTGAAAGGGGGAGTAGATGTGATTCCTTGCTTCTGACCTCGTTGTTAGACGTAAAGTAAGATGAGTCATGCTTCTGACCTCGCTGTTAGACGTAAAGCATGACGTCGTGATGATCCTTTCTTCTGACCTCACTGTTAGACGTAAAGCAAGATGTATCATACTTCTGACCTCGTTGTTAGACATAAAGTATGACGTTGTGTGATCCTTGCTTCTGACCTCATTGTTAGACGTAAAGCAAGATGAGTTATGCTTCTGACCTAGTTGTTAGACGTAAAGCATAACGTCGTTGGTTCCTTGCTTCTGACCTAGTTGTTAGATGTAAAGCAAGATGAGTCATGATTCTGACCTCGTTGTTAGACGTAAAGCATGACACCGTGTGTTCCTTGCTTCTGACCTCATTGTTATACGTAAAGCAAGATGAGTTATGCTTCTGACCTAGTTGTTAGACGTAAAGCATAACGTTGATGATTCCTCGCTTCTGACCTCGTTGTTAGACGTAAAGTGAGATGTTGATGTTCCTTGCTTCTGACCTCGTTGTTAGATGTAAAGCAAGATGAGTCATGCTTCTGACCTAGCTATTAGACGTAAAGCATGATGCTGTGATTCCTCGCTTCTGACCTCGTTGTTAGACGTAAAGCGATATGATGATATTACTTGCTTCTGACCTAGTTGTTAGACGTAAAGCAAGATATGACTGACACTGAGCTACCAGCTTAACCGCTGTGACATTGATCTAGTGTAGTATTGTGATGTGATGTGACTGACACTAAGCTACCAGCTTAACCGCTGTGACATTGAGCTAGTGTAGTATTGTGATGTGACAACCTTGTGCTGTGATGAGGTATCATTTGTACTGATACATATTTGATGCAGATGATGATAGCATTCTTTTGAGAATGATGATGTTGCTGATGAAGAAAACTTCCAATGACTCGTAAATGTTCTAGACAATTGTTCAAGATGATATTGACGATACTGTCCTCAATATGCCACCGATGATGCATACCTCTCTCGCCTGATGCTGATGAAGACTGATGAAGAATACCCTTCTTGTTAAGGGGGAGTGTTGAAATAATGTAACTGCGAAGAGCATTCTTATTATTTTGTTATTGGATTAAATCCCCATTGTGGATTAATCATGTCATTATTATTATTCTTATTATTAGATTAATCCCCATTGAGGATTAATCAAGTCGGTAATTGTATAAGGACCAAATCCCCTTTTGTGGATTGGTCATCAGACAATTATAATGTGCAGAATAAGAAGTCGGCCCCAGCAGTTATAATGAAAGGGACAAAATTAATAAAAGGTGGGTTTACCCACCCAGAGTGAGAGGTCAGCCCTGCCAGATGGTGACTCTTCACACATGCGAGATTGATATAAATAAGAGGCTAGCGGCTCACTTCTAACACACACTTCACTTGCTCATTCTCTTATGAGGTAAGCTGCAATTTAAAGTTGGTGAGAGGAGAAGAAGGGTGGTGCATCTCTTGAGGAGGATTTTCTGTATTGGTTGAGTTATCTCTTGAATATTTTATAAGCTATTTATGATAAGGAAGTTTTTGCTAGGTTTTCTTCCCCTAGAGGGTTTCCCAGGATAAATGTTGTGTCTCTTGTGGATGTGTATTTCTCAGTGATCTTGTTCTTATTATGCTCTTATCTTATGAAATGAAAAGAACTATAATAATGGAATAAACATTAACACTGTGTGCATCAGGCACTTTCCTAGGGGGGTCCCAGGGGGGGCAGGTATTCCCCCCCTTGGTTACGCACAGCGTTCAGGGCAATGCCCCGAAATTTGCTTTTTGGGTCATTTTTTCTATTTTTAGAGGACTTTGTTATTTTTAGCGATTTACTAAATTAATCCTAGATTAAAGGATTAGGGTTTTGGTATCTACGGAATACCTAAAAAAATTGTATATATTGTA
Organism: Picea engelmannii; assembly: GCA_009831015.1. Lineage (NCBI taxonomy): Eukaryota > Viridiplantae > Streptophyta > Pinopsida > Pinales > Pinaceae > Picea > Picea engelmannii. Next base: position 541,666 of record ML781571.1, read on the forward strand.
TAGTGAATGGTGAAATTCAATAATGAATATAAGAAAGGTTTTCCAAGTTGAGGGTTTCCGGTATAAATCTTTGTGTACTATCTGAATGAGCCATTGATTAAATTTTGTTTTTCTTAAGAATCTATATGCATTGCTTTGCTTCACAGGTTTAAAACTTACATGTGGTATCAAAGATCGTTTTTGGCTTCAGAGGGACGCCTTTATTGTTGAGGGTTTGGCTTGGCCTTGATAGATCAAGTTTATCTTGGGTCTGTGATAAACCTAGTTTTAGTTGGAGCTTTTGCAGTGGTGATTTGAGTGCAGAAAGAGGAATGGCAAGTTCTTCTAGAATCGAGATAGAGAAGTACAACGGTAAAAACTTTGATCTATGGAAGCTGAAAATGGAGGACCTTCTTGTAGACAAAGAACAATGGATCATTGTGGATCCTGGTACACATCCAACTGGTATGTATCCTACTGGCACACAGACGACTAGTACACAACCTACTAGTGCACAAACTACTAGTACACCACCTACTGGTATGTCCAAGGAAGATTGGGAGAAGTTGGACAAAAGAGCAAGGAGTACTATTCGACTCTACCTGGAAGATTCGGTGTTGTTGAATGTCTCAGGAGAATCTACAGCCAAGGAACTGTGGGATAAGTTGGGGAATTTGTATCAATCAAAGTCCCTGGTAAACAAGTTGTTTCTTCGAAATAATTTGTATCATCTTAGGATGGAAGATGGAGATTCTATGACAGAACATCTATATTCCTTTAATACTTTGGTAAGTCAACTTAGCTCTGTTAATATTATTATTTTAGAAGAAGATAAGTGTATTACTTTGTTATTTTCTTTGCCAAACTCTTGGGATAATCTGGTTATAGCAATAGGTAGTACCACTCAATCTACATTGAAGTATGAGGATGCAGTTGCATCCTTGTTATCTGAAGAGATGAGGAGAAAAATATTGGATGGTCACAGCACTGATGCTTTATTTGTAAGAGGGCATACCCAAGACAGGAACCCTAGTAAGCCTTCGGGGTGGATATCTAAATCTACTGGTAGATCTAAGTCTCCAGTAAAATCTTTGAGGAAATGTTGGAAGTGTGATGAAACAGGGCATTATAAGAAAGATTGCAATTCTAAGAAGGTTGAAAAACCAAAGGGATATGATAGTACCTCTTCCACAGAGGCGAAAACCTCCACTAAAGAAGGAGGTGATTTTTACCTAGCATCTACAAGTACACATGCAGACCGTGATGTATGGTTGATCGACTCAGGTGCATCATACCATATGACTCCTCACAGGAATTGGTTCTCTGAATATGAAAAATATGATGGTGGTGATGTATTCCTAGGAGATGACTCGACAACAAAAATCATGGGACATGGAAGGGTTAAGTTGTTTCTAAAATATGGAAGGATTATAACTCTCCTTGGGGTTCTGCACATTCCAAAACTTGCCAGAAGCCTAATATTTGTAAGCAAGTTGGATGATGAAGGAGTGGATACTACATTTGGAAAGAACACTTGCAAGATGGTACGAGGAGCAATGGTGTTGATGAGGGGTGTCCAGTGTGGAACTTTGTACAAGTTGTTGGGAAGCACTTATACTAATGGGTGTAATAGTTCTATTATCCTTGAGCAAAGAAATGAAGGAGACAAGACCAATACTGTCCCAGAAAAAAAGACCATGTTGTGGCATCAAAGATTGGGGCATATTGGAGAAAAGGGACTTTGAACACTACACGGTAAAGGTATGGTTGAATTTATGTCTAATTTCACTCTAGATTTTGATTTCTATGAACATTGCATATACGGTAAACAAAATCGAGTAATATTCCCATCTGGTGCTACAAGAGCAAAGGGGATCTTAGAGTTGATACACAGTGATGTGTTTGGACTTGTTCATGTTCCATCCCTAGGTAAATATGTGTATTATGTTTCATTCATAGATTATTTTTCAAGTAACACATGGATATATTTTCTTAGAAAGAAATCTGAGGTATTTGATCAATTTAAAGAGTTTAGGGATCTGGTAGAAAATCAGATAGAAAAGAAAATAAAGGTATTGAGAACAAACAATGGTGGAGAATTCTGCGGAAATGAATTCAAAGAATTCTGTAAGAAGTGTGGTATAGCAAGGCAGAAGAGTACTCCATACACTCCTCAGTGGAATGGAGTTGCAGAAAGGATGAACAGGACACTGATGGAAAAAGAAAGGAGCATGCTCAGCGGTGTCGGGTTAAGACAAGAATTATGGGCAGAGGCAGTGGGTACATCATGTTACATGGTCAATCGATCACCTTCATCAGCATTGGATGATAAAAATCCACATGAGGTATGGTCTATAAAGAAACCCTCTTCAACATCTTAGAGTGTTTGGTTTTGATTCTTATGTACATGTTCCAAAGGAAAATAGGAGTAAGTTGGATAAAAAGGCTGAAAAGTGTATCTTTATTAGTTATAAAGATGGTGTGAAAGGTTATAAGATTTGGAACCTAGAAACCAAGAAGACTGTTTACAGTCAATATGTTGTTTTCAAAGAGGTAAAATATGTGTCCAAACAGGAATTCCTACCAACGCAAGATGAACCTGAGAAAATAGAGCTTGAGTTGGATGATGAAAAATCTGAATCATCGGAAGAAGAAGAAGAAGAACCTCATACGCCAGTATTGAGGAGATCAGTGAGAGATAAAAGGAAACCAGAAAGGTATAGTCCACCTGATTTTCGTTCCAATTTTGATTTATCTATTACTGATGATGATCCCAAAACTATCAGGAAAGCAATGAATTCAGAGGATAGTAAACTATGGAAGAAGGCCAAGGTTGAAGAAATGGATGCCTTGGATAAGAATGAGGCATGGGATATAGTTGAGTTGCCAGCTGGAAGAAAATTTGTTAGTAGCAAATGGTTGTTTAAGAAGAAGTGTAATGCAGAAGGAAAAGTGGAGAAATACAAAGCTCGACTAGTAGCAAAAGGTTATTCCCAGGTAGAGGGAATTGACTTTGGTGAGATTTTTTCTCATGTTTCTAAGTTAACTTCTATTGGATTTATTTTATCTATTGTTGTTGCTTTTGATCTTGAAGTGGAACAAATGGATGTGAAGACAACATTCCTACATGGGGATATGGAAGAAGAAATATACATGAAGCAGTTGGAAGGATTTATAGTGAAGGGAAATAAAGAGTTGGTATGTAAGCTAAAGAAGTCACTATATGGTTTGAAGCAATCACCTAGGATGTGGTACCAAAATTTTGATACATACATCCTTGGATTGGGATTTGTGAGAAGCAGGGATGATCACTGTGTATATTCCAAGCAGGTTGGTAATCACTTCATTTTTGTAGTGTTGTATGTTGATGACATGTTGTTTGTAGGAAATAACATGGATGTTATAAAGGAGGTGAAATCACAACTATCCTCCAAATTTGACTTGAAGGATCTCAGTGTTGTTAACTTCATTCTGGGAATGGAAATTAACAGAGATCGTGCAAATAGGAAACTCTTGTTGAATCAGAGAAAATATGTTGAGACGATATTGCAGAGGTTTAATATGCATGGAAGTAAACTAGTCAAGGTTCCTATTCCTATAGGTGTAAATTTATCTGCATATCAATGTCCTAAGACACAGGAAGAAGAGGAGGACATGTCCCATGTTTCGTATGCTAGTGCAATTGGCAGTTCGATGTATGCAATGGTCTGTACTAGACCAGACATTTCACATGCAGTGGGAGTTTTGAGCAGCCATATGTCAAAACCAGGGAAGGAGCATTGGATAGTAGTAAAGAGAGTCTTCAGGTATTTGTGTGGCACTACCAATTATGGATTGTGCTACCAAGGAAGACCAGAATTGGACAAAGTGGTGGGCATACATGGCTTTGTTGATGCAGACTGGGCAGGAGATATGGATCGCAGAAGATCTACAAGTGGGTATGTGTTTAGCCTATTTGGAGGAGAAATTAGTTTGATGAGAAAAATACAAGTTGTAGTGGCACTCTCAACTACAGAAGTTGAATACATGGCAGCCACTCATGTAAGAAAGGAAGAAATATGGTTACAAAGATTGTGTTAAGGTATTGGGTTGGTGCAACAAGAAGTGAGATTAGATTATGACAGTCAGAGTGCAATATTCTTGGAAAAGAACCCAACTTATCATTCAAAGACAAAGCATATTGATGTTCAGTATCACTTTGTGAGATACATGGTTGAGGAAAAGAAGGTGTTATTGGAAAAGGTTGACACTTTGAAGAATGTTGCAGATTCATTGATGAAGTTGACATGTTCAGTATCACTTTGAAGAATGTTGAATCAAAGAAAATATGTTGAGACGATATTGCAGAGGTTTAATATGCATGGAAGTAAACCGGTCAAGATTCATATTCCTATAGGTGTAAATTTATCTGCATATCAATGTCCCAAGACATAGGAAGAAGAAGAGGAAATATCCCATGTTCTGTATGCTAGTGCAGTTGGCAGTTTGATGTATGCAATGGTTTGTACTAGACCGGACATTGATGATTGCACATGCAATGGGAGTTTTGAGCAGGCATATGTCAAAAATGGAAGGAGCATTGGACAACAGTAAAGAGGGTCTTCAGGTATTTGTGTGGCACTACCAATTATGGATTGTGCTACCAAGGAAGACTAGGATTGGAAAAAAGTGGTGGACATACATGGATTTGTTGATGCAGACTGGGTTGGAGATATGGATTGCAGAATATCTACAAGTGGGTATGTGTTTATCCTATTTGGAGGATCAATCAGTTGGATGAGCAAAAGACAGTTTGTAGTGGCACTCTCAACTACAAAAGTTGAATACATGGAAGCCACTCATGCAAGAAAGGAAGCAGTATGGTTACAAAGATTGTGTTCAGGTATTAGGTTGGTACAAAAAGTAGCGAGATTAGATTGTGACAATCAGAGTGCAATATTCTTGGCAAAGAACGTAGCTTATCATTCAAATACAAAGAATATTGATGTTCAACATTACTTTGTGAGAGACATGGTTGAGAAAAAGAAGGTGTTATTGGAAAAGGTTGACACTTTGAATAATGTTGCAGATTCATTGACGAAGTCTATGAGAACATAAACATTATCCTCATGTAGAGTAACAATGGGCATTGCTTCCCTGGATTGTTGACTATATCTAATCTTGTGGACCCCTGGATGCAAATAAAACAACAAGTGGGAGAATGTTGGGTATGTGTTATATTCTTTGCATGTGTGTGTGTGGGCGCATTAGATTCGACAACTATGTCTGACTATCTCTCATAGTAGTGCCTTGTTTGTGTTGTGTGTGTCGGGTGCTTTCCTAGGGGGGTTCCGGGGGGGTAGGTATGCCCCCCCTAGTTACGTGCAACATTCAAGGCAACGCCCCAAAAAAAAAAATTGGGTCGTTTTTTTTCTATTTTTAGCGGACTTTGCTATTTTTAGAGGTTTACTAAATTAATCCCGTATTAAGGGATTAGGATTTTGATATCTACATAATACCTAAAAAAATTGTATATATTGTATGGTGAATGGTGAAATTCAATAATGAATATAAGAAAGGTTTTCCCGGTTGAGGGTTTCCAGTATAAATATTCGTGTACTATGTGAATGAGCCATTAATTAAATTTTGTTTTGCTTAAGAATCTATATGCATTGCTTTACTTCACAGGTTTAAAACTTACAAAAGGGACATCAAGTAACATTCACTAAATGATGCTTAGTTGAATTTAAGATAGGGGGCTACAGAGATGAGATCTTATGTGATGTCATTCCCATGGATGTTTGTCATCTTTTGTTAGGGAGATCGTGGAAATATGACATAAATGTTTTTCATGATGGAAGAAAGAACACATACACCTTGGATAAGAGTGGTAAGATGCATATTTTGTTTCCAATTGAAGACCAGAAGGTGAAAGCAGAAGCGAGCAATACTATACTTCTCATGAGTGGAAAGGAACTTCTAGATAAAGTCAAGAAAGAAGAAGACATGCAGTTTGTTGTGGTGAGAAAACCTAGAGTCATATTGACAAGTACTTCGATAGATGATCTACTGGAGGAAATTCAGGAACTACTGGAGGAATTTTCTGATATAGTGGTGGATGATTTACCTTGTTCATTGTTGCCCATTAGGATCATAAGTCATCACATTGACCTTATACCTAGAGAAATTTTACCTAAAAAAGTAGCGTACAGATTGACGCAGCGGGAAAATGAAGAAGTTAAGAAGCAAGTCCAGGATTTGATGGACAAAGGGTTGGTTAGAGAAAGTTTGATTCCATGCATTGTACCAATAGTGTTAAGTCTGAAGAAATATGGTGGATGGAGGATGTGTACAAATTCGAGGGCTATAAACAAAATCACCATCAGATATATATTTCCTTTACCTAGGATGGATGACTTGATGGATTGCTTGAGTGGAGCAAATTATTTTTCAAAAATTGATTTGAAAAGTAGATATCATCAAATTAGAATGAGAGAAGGTGATGAATGGAAGACAACATTCAAGACTAATGAAGGACTGTATGAATGGCTTGTCATGCTATTTGGTTTGACGAATGTGCCAAGTACCTTCATGATATTAATGAATGAAGTCTTGAAGGATTTCATTGGAAAGTCTGTAATTGTGTATCTTGATGATATATTGATCTTCGGTAGGACCGAGGAGGAACATTTGAGACACCTAACTCTAGTCATAAGGAGGTTGCAGAAAGTGAAGTTGTTGATAAATTTGAAGAAGTCATATTTCATGAAGAGAGAACTCATTTATTTGGGGTTCGTGATCTCTTCGAATGAGTTAAAGATGGATCCTAAGAAATTAAAAGCAATCAAAGATTGGCCATCACCAAGGAATATCTTTGAAGTCAAAATATTCCATGGATTAGCCAGTTTTTACAGGAAGTTCATCAGAAATTTTAGTGGAATTAGTGCATCAATGATGGACACAGTCAAGTAAAAACATAAATATTTTCATTGGACAGAGGAAGCAGAGAAAAGTTTCAAGTTGCTAAAGGAGAAGATAATTGAACAACCAGTTCTGGTTTTTCTAGACTTCGGTAAAACATTTCAAGTCAGATCTGACGCAAGTGGATTCACAATTGGAGCAGTCTTAAGCCAAGACAACAGGACGATTGCATACTTCAGTGAGAAGTTGAATGAGAGAAAGATGAAATATTCAACATATTATAAAGAGTTCTATGCAATCATACAGGCACTGAAGAAATGGAGACATTACTTGGTTCTGAAAGAGTTTGTCTTGTATAGCGATAACCATGCTTTGAAATTCATAACTCAACAGGATAAATTGAACCAGAAACAGGTGAAGTCGGTTGAATTTATGCAGAACTTTACTTTTGTTATAAAGAACATTTCTGGAACTGCTAACAAGGTTGTTGATGCGTTGAGCAGGAAATGTTTGATTCTGCAGGAGTTTCGTGTGAAGACTTTAGGTTCAGATAACCTTAAGGACATGTACAAAGATGATTCAGATTTCAAGGATTCTTATGAAACATGTGAGAATCCTATTCTAAGAGACAGAAGCCAATGGATTGAATATTTAATTCAGGATGGATTATTATTCAAAGGAAATTAGTTGTGTATCCTTAAGAGTTCTATGAGAGAGAATCTTCTGAAGGAAAAACATAGTGGGGGATTGGCTGGACATTTCGTCCATGAAAAAAAATTTGTGCAAATGAGAAACTTATATTATTGGTCAGGGCTGAGGACAAATGTTAAGAAGTTTGTGAACAAATGCAGAATTTGCCAGGACGCCAAGGGAAAAGATAGAATACAGGATTGTATCAACCATTGCCAATACCGAAGAGGTCGTGGGATGCGATAAGCATGGATTTTGTGTTAGGAATGTTGAGGACACAAAGAGGTTGTGATTCCATATTCATGGTAGTCGAAAGATTCTCAAAAATGGCACATTTTGTTCCATGTCAGAAAACCAGTGATGCAACACACATTCCAAACATGTTTTTCAAAGAAGTTGTTAAACTTCATGGCTTACCCAAGAGTATTGTTTCAAATCGAGATACCAAATTTGTTGGTCATTTCTGGAGGACACTATGGAAGAAGCTGGGAACAAATTTATCTTTTATCTCATCATATCACCCTCAGACAGATGGACAGACTGAGGTAGTAAATCGGAGCTTGGGATATTTGTTAAGGAGTTTAGTAGTTGAACATCACAATCAGTGGGATCAGATTCTGCCACAAGTGGAATTTGCATATAATGATTCACGTAATAGGAGCACATGACAGAGCCCATTTCAGATAATGTATGGAATGTATCCTAGAGGAGTATCTGAGTTGAGAGACTTAGAGAAGATTGAATTCAGGAGTGTTGGAGCAGAAGATTTTGCAGCAAAGATGCAGGAGCTCCACAGTAAAATCAAAGAGCAGTTGCAGAATTCCAACCAGAAATACAAGCGCAGAGAAGATCAACATAGGAGAGAGATTCAGTTTGAAGTGGGATATTTAGTTTTATCTCACCTGTGAAAGGAAAGGTTCCCAAGGGGAACATATAATAAACTAAAGATGAAAATGATAGGACTGTGTAAGATTTTGAGGAAATTTGAGGCAAATTCTTATGAGATAGAATTTCCAGATGGTGTGGGAATATCTCCCATATTCAATGTAGCATACCTATATCCTTACAGAGAAGATGAAACAAAGGGATCAGAGGATCAAAAGGAAGTTCAGTGGGTTAAACAAATGTCTGTAGCTGAAAAGGTGCAAATGGAAAAGATCATTGATCAGAGAGTTAGCAAGAAGACCTGGAGGAAGACACATACTGAGTATCTGATCAAATGGAAAGGACACCCGATTGAGGATGCAAGTTGGGAAATTGAAGTTAGTATCCAGAAACATGGACAGACGGTGCAGGAGCTCATGAACAGGAGTTCATGAATTTTTCAGCCAAGGGAGTATGATGCAAGAGCATCGTAAGCAAGCCATCAAAGTGAGCGCAAAAGAAAAAGACAACTAGAAATGCACCAGCACACATTTTGAGAATGCTTTTAATTTGAAATATGAAGCATTAATTTAATATTTGGGAGCATGTATTTGCATTTATGTTTTGAAGATTGTAAAACAGATCTTGAATTTTTCTCTCGTCTATCGGATATGGAGGCATTTAATTGTAATGAATGTAAAGTAGTTGTAGCTTTTAATTTCGATTAGATAGCTTAGAGTGTAGGAGGGAAAACTCTAGAAATGTCCCTCGCATGTATTGTATTGAGATTATTATTCTCATTGTAATTGTAAGTTGTAGAGAAAGAGAAGAGGAGAGAAGAGGAGAACTAAGATGGTATAAGTGGTATAAGAAGATAGTTGTTTTTATTGAATCCATGTACAGAGACACTAGAATTAATATAAGAATGCTTTGATTCCATTTCATGGTGTATCATGGTCACTGTTTGCATATATTACATGGTATGTTTACAGTTGGTTCATATTCTCTGTTATGCATTATGTTTCAATGCTATGTGTATGTATGCTCTTGATTTCATGATGAATGTATGAATTCTGTGAGAGAGGAAGTATGAGTTTCAATTGTTTCTCTTTATGAGAATTCCTGCAAGGAGTGTAGTGAAGGTCCGCAAGGATTGCATTGACGAGTTCTGAGTTTCATATCAGAAAAGCTCATGAGAGATACCATTGTCCTCATACCAACAAAATTGAAAGTATAACACAGAGTCATGTAAGGTGTGTGAAGGCTAGATGAAGTTTTAGATTCATCCAACCAAGGAGGAAGGTTGAAGAACTGTTGTTGCAAGGAGCACGCAGATTTGAAGTGTTAAATAACCTAAGGTTATTGTGAATGCTGCAAGGAGTGTGTGCAAGAATACTTCATAAATCCTTGAGTTTGTTGTAGAACAAAGCTCAGGAAGGAGTTCAAAGGGAGGATGAGGTCTAGAGTCGCTTTGCAGAAAGTTAAGTTCATGAGGAAAAGATGCCAAGTCTTTGGGCAGAAGTCTTTGAGAAGTTTGAACGAATGGTTGAAATTCTCAGATGGAGAATCATCGAAGTTTCATGGAGCATTGGATATTTTAGACCAGGCAAAGGGTTAAGGGTGACTGTCTTCCAACACTCACAAGCTCAGGAGGAGTAGTGGTCGTCATATCTGGATCAATAGGATCCGTTGATCTAGCACTTTGAATTTCAGCGTTTCGGAATTCTGGAGTGTGGTGAACATCATGACGAGAAGTCAGGACTCTCGAAATCCTGATTCATGAAATCCGAAAAGGATCTGGACCGTCAAATATTAGGAGGATCTGGATCGTCAATCCGCAACAAATAAGTCATGATTTCAGACTTCGGGGAAACCAAGGAGCGTTGTTTCGTGAACTCACGAGTCGCAAAATCCCAATGCACTCGGAGGTGGACCACAGGATGTGACTGAGGTCATATAGTTTAAAGGTTAAGGGAGGAGCTCGTGAACTGTCAACCCATTTCGGATTTCAGGGATTGGAGGAGTCAGAGGGAATCACATCATAAATTGTGAAGTCGTGAAACCCGAAATATCTTTTCGAGCAAATGTTGTGGTCATATCAGTTGATCACGTGGATAAGAGTTTGTGTCTATTTCTTTCTTGCACAGGCATAACTCCTAAGAAGGCCCTGTGGAAACACTTGTGTGTTGAAGATTCATGTAGGGAATCAAAGGGTCAATCAGACTCAAAGGGGAGATTAAGAATGATCCTTAGACCGAGAGGTCAAGCAGAACTTATTGAGGTAGTGGGTGTTGCGTCAGAAGCCATTTTTGGCTAGTTGTAGTGACTATTGGTGTATTCTAGCCATGAATTAATGCCTTCATGCCTGAGATGCATTGGCATGTACTAAAATTTATTCATAGATGTGAGTCCTGAGAGCCCCAACATGGAGAATCTTGACTAGATGCACTGGATCCATGGAAGGAGTTGGACAGCTTGAGGGACTACGTGGCAGAGAAGGGGGTCCATTCTCTTGGGTTGTGTAGGTTGGAGAGGAGAGGGTTGGTGTACTTTGTATTTTTGTGTCATGAGGAACCTGTGATAGCTTGAGTGCTGACTGGTTTGGGAAGTTGAGTGACACCCTGGAACCATCCTTGTGGATTCATAGCCATGGCTCGAGGTGACCCACTATCGAGAATTGGAACAATAGTGTCTATGGTTAGGTGGAACATCCTTGGTATACATCCAGTTGGTGAATATTTTTTATTAAGATAAGTTCTCTATGTCATGTGTTTCTCTTCTTATATATTTATCTTTGTTGTGTATTAATTATTTTGTCTAAGATTTGTATGTTATAATATGCATGCTTGCTATTTATTGTTTTGTTTGGCATTATATTCATTTATTTTATGTTATAGCATGAATCCTTATTATTGCATGTGATATTATCATGTCTCTTTCATGTTTCTCTATAAATTAAATGTTATCATAATTTGAAATCAGTTTAGAAGTGAATTTTTAGAGTAGTGTGCTCGGCTTGTGGGTGGTTGGGTACGTTACAGATTGGTATCAGAGCCAGGTTGAAACACTAGACCAATATGGAATGAAACAAGTGCAAATCGGGGGGATTCGTTGTCACAGATTTTGGTCTGTGTGAATTTGGGGAAAATGGTGGAAGATTAAAAATAAAATCCTCAAATTCATGAGCAAATTCGATTTTGAAATAATTCATAATTATCTAAGAATACAGAATCCAAAATTTCCACTTACCATTTACATGGAAAAGTTGTTATGTTGTGGGATCAACTTAAGTAAGTTGAACACATAAATGAGTGCAGGATCACTTGGAATCAATTCAAGAAATATTTTTAGAAGTAGTACCTTTTAGATCACTTCTATGACAAGAATATGAGGGAGTTCTTTGAACTCGGACTGAGAAGCATGGCCATGGCAGAATATGAGAAGAGGTTTTTGGGATTGTTGAAGTATGTAGGATTTATCAAGGATGAAAAAGTGAAGATACAAAGGTTTTTAATTCGATTGTCATCCTTTTATAAAGAAAATATTCAATATGATGAGCCCAATGCATTGACTGAGACCATCAAGAAGGCTAAGTACCTGTATGAGAAAGGAAAGAGAAGAGAATCCATGCATAAATCTTGGAAGGATAAGAATAAGGAGAAATATGATCAGAAAAGGAATGGATTCAAACCTCCTTTCAATAGAAACATCCCTAATAAAAATCAACAAGATCAGTATGCTAAATATGAATCCAAGAAAGAAGATTCCTTGGGGAAAATAGGATGACCACCAATCCAATGTTGGGGGTGAAAATAAAATCACCTATACAAAGATTTCCCTCATAGAAAAGAAAAAGATAAGAACATGCAAAACATCCAAGAGGATACAATAGTAGAACACATGGGAAATATATATGTAGCCTTAGAGGATTAACAAGGAGAGTACCAATCCAATATGATTGAAGTGGAAGGTAAGATCACCAATCAACATGTTTCTATTTTAATTGATTCAAGAGCAAGCCATTGTTACATTGATCCTAAAATAGTGGATAGATTACATTTGGAGAAAAGTAAGCTTGAGAATTCAAGTTTGTTTCAACTAGCCACTGGAACCAAAAGAATGATCAATGAGGTTGTTAAAATTTTCCCCATAAATATGAATGGAGTGATTATTAATGTTGATATGAATATCATCCCATTAGGATCTCATTGTTAGAATATAGAAGATGGTGTGCTCATTTTACCATTGAAGATACCCTCGTCACCCAACCACAGGCCGAAGCCTCCCTCCGAGCATCTTAACCTTGACTGAGAATTCCTCCAGAAGCAAACCCTAGGCCAGATAGCCAAACAAGGAGCAGTGCATCAATCCCCAAGGATAGTGCATCACAAAAGCTAATCAGATAGTCCCAAACCCTAACCAAGAGATATCCAAGCCAATACTGAAACTAGTTGTTGTTGCAGATGCACCTACAACCCTCCTCCAAACCTGCGCACCAACTGGGAAACTGCTACGCAAAAATGGCTCTGTTTGCAACTGTTGAGATGTGTCAAATGAGAACTGGTGCCCTGTATTTATAGTAATCCTTCCATTTTACTAGGGCTGACTTCTCTTTCTGGGTATGTGTCTGTTCAGTATATTATTATTAATTATGGCTGACTTCTTCTCTTAGAGGCTAATAGCCTAATATAAATTTTCTTCTTGAGCCGACAAGGCTTCTAGGGTTATTAGCCAACTCATTAGGGTTTCTCTTTCTTTCCGAAGTCTTCTATTCTCGTCAGGTTCACACATGGGGGTAAATACCTCCCGCAACTACCATAATATTAACACTCCCTCCTAGCTAGAGAGGTATTTATAGGTAATCGACTTGAGCACAAAACATACCATTTACCCGGTAGCATCAATATAGTCATCTAGACTATTTCATGACTAGATCATGAGCATCACCATCACTATCAGCTGCATCATCTCTCAAAACCATACTTTATCTGAGTAATATGATGTTGGATAAGTCACTCTCACCATAGAGTGATACAAGAGTAAAATCTCTGAACTATTTTTTGTCTGGAAAGTCTCTGTTCATCATTCATCTGAATGATCATCATCTCCAATAAACTATTGATATTCTTCAAGGCAATTAGAACAAGGATAGAACACACTTGTGTCTATTCATAGTAGTACACAACTACAATTCAGTGGTTAACTACCACATCAAGTAACACACAAGTACTTGATCAGCAATGTATAGTTGTGAGCAGTGAAACACATTCACCACAGTAGTCCTCATCTACTGTCATATAGTC
>ML781571.1:568727-604573 GCA_009831015.1 Picea engelmannii
TTAAATTAATTGATTAATTATGAATTAAAAGGGGAAAAATAAAATAAATAAATAAAAACATAAATAAGGTAAAGGGGTTACGTATCCCATGAGGGATAACGTAACCCACACGTTAAAGGGGACATTAATTAAAAGATAAGGTAGTAAATATGAACTAAATGAAGGGATAAGGTTTTAAATGTTTGGATAAGGTTTGGTGAAGGAGAAAGGTTCGAGAGGAGGATGGAGGCATAAGGAAGGGGAGTATGGATTTTGAGGGGATTCTCATTCATTCAGGGTTTTTTTTTATGAGAGGAGATTTTGGGGGGGAGCTTGAGGACTGATTGAGCAGTGGGGATTTACCGTGCACACTGTGGCTGAGAGGTTTGGGCACGGAGGGCTAGGACATCCGTAGATGTCCTAGGGCTAGGCGCACTGGTCGGCAGGGTGGCCGGTTTTGGGGGTGTTCAAGCGAAGTTTTCAAGCGAGGATTCAAGCTGCAGCGCAAGCTTAGCATCAGTGACAGGTATTTTCAAAATTGTGAAGTGTTTACTCAATATTAACTTTCATGAAATTTTAACTTTTATGCAAATTATTAGGTAGATTTAAATTGTTATGCAAAGTGCGTTATGTAAAAATGTTATTTTAGTTATAAAATTCCATGAATGAATATGCTGGAATAAGCAAATTTTAAGTTCTTTCAAAACCCTGCTCTGTTGAAATTTATTATAGCTTAAAGGAAATTATGGTTGTTACACTTTAACATTGGTTAAATAATAATTAAAACATGTTTAAAATGAAAAACGTTTTGGGGGGGTGCGTGGGCCTTTGGGGAGAATTTTTATGAGCTCTTTTGATAAAGAATGACTTGCCTAATTGATTGCTAGGGTGTAGACATCCTAACAACCCTTCCCTAACGCATTTTTGCAAAGGAATCCCCCTATTTTATTAATGTTTAAAAGGAGGTTGATTTGGTCAAAGAGGGGCGACTTAGGGCTTTGTGTTTTAAAATAAATAATGCCATGAAAATCAATTTGAAACCATGCAATTGAAAGAGCAAGGGATGGGCACCTACCTGGTTCAAACGGCGAGCGAAATGATCGATCGTAACCCCGGCAGCGAGAAAAACAAGATTTGCTCCAAAGTGAGATTCTCCACTACTCCAAAAATCCTTGCAAATGAAATGGTAAATGAATTTTTGAATCAATTATTATTTATAGAATTCCATTTTTTATAAGGTATGGTAATTTGTGGGTTTCTCTAATGATGTAAATGGCTTCGCTAAACTCTGGTTTGTAGCTTTGGCCTCGCAGGTTTCCTGGCAGTCCTGATTGGTTATTCACCTTGTCATACTGATGAGCATAGTCTTAGTTCATTCTCGAGCTCGACAATATGAGAACATAACCGGGTAAACTTTTATCTCTTTTTCGGACCTGTCTAGATACGAATACACGAAAAAGGAACCCCCCTGGAGTCTCCTCTAAACCCTTTTCAGACTCTCTAAACATGAAAAGATTGTCGAGTGATCTTGCTTCCTTTCACACTCGTTAAAAGATCAGAAACGGTGTCTTGCGAGCGATAGTTTAACCCTTTTTCGGTCTCGTTGGACTATTGTACGAAAAAGGAATTGAGAGAGTTCTCTTTTAAGTGTTTTTCCAAACTCTATAATCCCGAAAAACCTTCGAGTTTTCTATCTTTGGACTCATTAAAGCACACATTGACAGGCCCATATAGGACCGATCCCTTACTTCTTCCGGTTCGTTAAACAAAGGAAGAGGAACTTACCGAAGGTAAGTTATATCGAGCATGTGTTATCCTCCTTGAGCTCATTAAATAAAAAAGAGGTACTCGTCTATCTGGATGGGGGAAAGATTGAAAGGAGTAATCCAAGCAGTCTCTTGAGAACATCGTCCAGCACTTCTTAGAGTCGCCCTTGAACACGACACTTTGTCATCTGCACATATCATAATCCGCTGAACCTCTTTACTGAGCCAATCCTTTGAGTTTCCTTTCACTCATTTGGGTCACCTGACGCAAGTCATAGCACCCATTGCATAGTCTTGGTCCATGTCATGTTTTGTTGTTGTGCCTCAGTGTTCAAGGGAAGTATCCGCCTCGAGAGTCAACCATCCCAAATATCTTGCCTCAAAACCTGTGTCAAGTCCATGTCCATTTGATCTGTCGATTGCATCTCTATGTCCGTTTCGTGTCATTGATGGGGGATACATCAAGGCCCTACCTCGACGAGTATATTCCTGTCGAATTCAACACATTATCCGGGAATTAGACTTAGAAACTAGTTAGTACTTTGGGACCTGCATGCCTCAATGGCAGGCCTCCTCACATTCGATAGTGGGTTTACATCATTGACCTCTGATCGAATGATTCCATGAATTTTCGACCTCAGCTCATCTATTCACGTTCGATGGAATGTACTAAGGTACCTTGGGAATCATTGACATTAATGGTGATCTCCCTCGGACTTGTTAACGGTTTACCTCATTGACCAGTAATCAAGTGGTTTCTGCCATGTTCGACATCAAGACATCTATTCACATGGTTAGCATCGTACCACGTTGGGATTGGTAAGAAGACCCTGGGTTGAGTAATCACTTTGATATGTTCTTTGCCCAGGTTGTGAAGGAGTTTCTATTGGACAAGGAACACATACATTGTTGCATAGATCCACTTTGTATTGGTCGTGGCTATGTCTTGTCATCTCGTAGATCCACTGTGTATCTTTCGTGGCTACGATCAGTCCGAGTCATCAAAGTATAGAGCCACATTGTATCTTCGGTGGATATACCCTTTTTTATCAATACAATTATGGATCTGCAGTGTATATTATGGCGGCCATACCTTACAAGTCTCGATCACCCAAGCATAGGCATGCCTGCCTTGGGTTTTGAAATATGTCATGATATTTGTTGGATGTTTGTGTGCAGCTTCCATCAGGTTCTCCGAGTCTATACCCTTGCTTGAACGTCTACAAAGTATTTCAGTCATCATTTCGCATCTTCTGACTTCATACTTTTGGGGGCATTCTGTTACACATCAAAATCACTCAACTGGATAAGTGTCGCATATTCCTCTCAATTGTCGTAAGTGTCGCAACTTCCTTACAACTTTCGCAAGTGTCGCAAGTTGGTTACAAGTGTCGCAAATGTTGTTTGAGAATATTGCCCTGATGACGACACTAAGGAGGCACTTAAAACATCTTATGTACTTGGTCTGAAGAAGGAGAACTGGTTCAGTAGAGTCAAACATCTCTTAACACCTGAAAAGGGCTTCCAATCAAGGGTTTTGAGGGTGAACGCTCCCCTGAAACAGCCTTAGGAGCACTGGCGCTCCCCTATAAAGCCTCAGGGACCGTTATAATGCTCCCTTACCCCTCTGCAGGAGCGTTGCCCACTTTTGAAGCTCTGGCGCTCCCCTTAATCCTCTCTAGGAGCGTTCTAGTGCTCTGATGCCCCTTTTGAAGGAGCGCTCCCTAATCTGGGTCATTTGTTAGCCCGGTGAGGAGAATAAGGAAAGGATCTTTCGAGATTAGGAGGCAGTTGTACTCAAATTCTTGGTTTCATCAACAGATCCCTGATCTAAGGAGGAGGTTCCCAACTTGTTATAAACATAAATCAAGGGGTTAAGCTCCTCCCAACCTATATAAACAATCTCTATGATGGTGGAAAGGGGGAAGAATTGCTAGCATGAAACCTATGATCTCATAGGAAACACACAGTCATCCAAAGGAGAAGTGATCAGTGAAGCTGCTATCAACCAGGTTGTGGATCTTTCGAGCAAGGGTTAGATGAAGAGGACTTGACAAAGCTGTCGCATTCTCATCTACGATTGTAAGTATTGTGTTCGTTATTCTCATTAATATGACACACTTGGCCTGTTTCTTTCTAGTTTGTGTCTGATGATTACATGAACTTATCATTAATTGGTAGATCTGTTTTCAAGCTAATATTAATAGAGTAGGAAGTGGTCATATCTTGTTTTCCCGCAGAACTCAGCGAGGAGCAAAGGATTGGAGTGCAACTCGGAGCGTGCAGGGACAAACGTCGATTAAGAGGTACTTATGTTATCCTTCCTTCTCATGTATTAGTTTAGATAGATTTGAAAGCATTTTTCTGTCTAGGGTTAAGGTCAAGCTCTAGAGGCGATCTACCTGTCTTCAGGGATATTTTCCTACAACAATAAGTCTTTCTCCAATTTCTCTTAATGTCTAGCTTCTAAGTCTCTTCAGGATTGATTCTAATTTAGACTTATCTTGCAATGGCTTTCACATGATATGTTTCATTCTTTCATGTGTAATATCTAGTGATATTCATTCTTATCTTATTGTTATTCCATAGGTATAGTTCTTCTTGGAACACATTATCTTCCAAGAGATAGATATACAAGATATGTACAGAGACAAAGAAATCAAGATATGTACAAGAAAATAAGAAGAGTGTTGTTACCTTTTAGTAGAAGAAGTCTCTTTCATCATGCTTAGTCTTATTTGTCAATTCCTTTTCTTCGGCAATCGATGCTTCATGTTTCTTCTTCCTTTTCTTTAGCTCGGGACACTGATTTCTGTAGTGACCGTACTTTTGACAGTTGAAGCATTGTATTTCTGAAATGTCTTTCTCTTGATTTGGCTTCCTCCTTGAACCAAACTTCCTTTTGTTCTTGAATCTTGTTGTGAAGGCTTGATCATCGTACTTCTTTTGGGGTTTCTCTTTTGAATTGATCCTTGATTCTTCTTGAGCACATCAAGTCCAAAGTTCTTCAAATGTCGGGTACTCCTTCCTTGTGTTCGTGCTTGCGGCAAATGAATCCCATTTCTTGGGAAGACCATTGAGTACTATGTTCACCAATTCCTTCTCTGAAGTGATCTCTTCAAAATCTTGTAGTTTATCTCTTAACTGGGAGATCCTTACAAAGTATGATGTTATGTTGTCGTCATCATTCATCTTCATGTCACGAAGCTCATTCTTCAGACTCATAACTTGTCCAATGTTTCTGACTGAGAAGAGATTTGTTAGGGCATCGTACATCTTCTTCGATGAGTCAAGATGGGAGATGTAGGGTATCAAGTGGTATTTTATGGAATCCACTATGATACTCATGGCATTGATGTCAACCTCTTTGAACTTCTCCATAGCTACAACGTTTTGCGGTTCCTTCTCTTCTCCTTCTTTAAACTCTGGCTTCACGATCTTTCCTTTCACAATATCCAGCACTTTATTCTTAGCAAGGATGAGGTCAATCCTTGTCTTCCATGCTATGAAGTTAGAGGATCCATCTAACTTGTTCTCAAACTTCATAGAGTTCATCATGGCTTGCTTGACTTGGTCAAACCCTAGATTTTGACCATAAATCCAAACTTCACGTCCCGGCCTTCTAAGAGTACCAAGAGATGCGTTGGGATATGGCGCACTAATATATCCAGAGAATAGGTCAATCCATTCACTTAAGGTGCCTCAACAAGAGTTTTAGGGTTTCTGCAACTGCTTCTGCTAGTAACCCTAGCTGAAGTGATTTTGGAAGCTGCTCCTACTAGTAACCCTAGCGGCAGTTCCTCAACGAGCTCAATGTCTAGCGGTTATGTTTCCTTCCAGCATTTTAGGATGACTGAAGGGGTGTGGGCCCATAACCTGTTAGAATATAGAAGATGGTGTGCTCATTTTACCATTGATGATACCCCCGTCACCCAACCACAGGCCGAAGCCTCCCTCCGAGCACCTTAACCTTGATTGAGAATTCCTTCGGAAGTAAAACCTAGGCTAGATAGCCAAACAAGGAGAAGTGCATCAATCCCCAAGGATAGTGCATCACAAAAGCTAATCAGATAGTCCCAAACCCTAGCCAAGAGATATCCAAGCCAATAATAAAACTAGTTGTTGCTGCAACTGCACCTGCAACCCTCCTCCAAACCTATGCACCAACTGCAACTGCAGTGCGCACCAACTAGGAAACTACTGCGCAAAACTGGCTCTGTCTGCAACTGCTGAGATGTGTCAAATGAGAACTGGTGCCCTATATTTATAGTAATCATGCCAGTTTACTGGGGCTGACTTCTCTTTCTGGGTATGTGTCTGTTCAGTATATTATTATTAATTTTGGCCGACTTCTTCTCTTGGAGGCTAATAGCCTAATATAAATTTTCTTCTTGAGCTGACAAGGCTTCTAGGGTTATTAGCCAACTCATTAGGGTTTCTCTTGCTTTCTGGAGTCTTGTATTCTCGTCAGGTTCACACATGGGGGTAAATACCTCCCGCAGCTACCATAATATTAACACTCATGACATCCTAATTGGAATGGATTGTTGGATCTTTTATCCCCATTTTGTGGATAAATAAGGATATTATGTCTCGAGGCCCTCATGTTGAATATATGGAGTCTCGAGAGACTACATGACCAGTAGTACCCTTTTTCATAGTTGGAAACCCCTCTCACCACCACAGATGGTCGCAAATTTCCATATGGCATCCACCACATGAGCTGGATTTCGAAAGGAAGTGGGTGTTTCTCCATGAGGTACAAGTCATTATTATGGTGAGAATCATTTCAATATTTAAGCCAGTTGAGTATGTTGTATCTTAGATTACTCTAGATTTCATGATATATGCTTGGACATTATGCCTTTTTTCCTACTTCACCTTGGTGGTTGGCATTGTTCCCTAGTAAGTGGTTTTCCTTGGGGATGGGTTTGCTACTAAGAAATACCTTAATGAGCCATTGTATCGTTCCCGACCATACTTACCACTTTCCATCATTATTCCCCTCCATTTCCTTATCTCTTGGTATTTTAGGGTTTATTGACCCAAGAAGGGGTTGTCCCTCATTCTATGGGAAGAAGGGGATGAAGACACAGAGGAATTGATGTTGGGTAAAATATAAAATCCATGTATGAACCTTCGAGATGCTTCGCCCAGGGATCACCCAAGAAATAAGTGAAATGCTTATCCTTGAGTAAAGGGGACCCAAAATATAATAAAGAATGCTTGAAAGGTTAGTTAAAGGATAGGAGGTATCATCACGAGCCGACCTATCACGTACATGAATGTCTAGTTGTATAACATTTCCATCATCTAGTCACCAAACCAGGGTAATGGTTCTATGTTGCATGGATGAGAGAAAGGGGGTCTCATCATGAGCCAACCTTCTTATTTCCACTAGGTATTTGTGGGTGACATTTCC
This sequence comes from Picea engelmannii, assembly GCA_009831015.1. Lineage (NCBI taxonomy): Eukaryota > Viridiplantae > Streptophyta > Pinopsida > Pinales > Pinaceae > Picea > Picea engelmannii. Next base: position 575,895 of record ML781571.1, read on the forward strand.
ACTATTTGGTCACCATGCTACGGTAGTGACCTTAAACTTCTCCTTAAAATTATGAAAGAATAAAAGAATGGAAATTAATGGGCTTAAAAAAAGTGCATTGCAGACGAAGGTACCACACACCCTCTACAAAGGCACCCATGAATGAGACACTACAACCCCTTGTACGTCATGAGCCCTATTCCCATTGAGTCTTGACCCCAACTACTTCATCCACCTTACATGGCTTAGAGAGGGATATCTTGGAAACTCTCCTTGACCTAGGGAAATATATACCCAATAGGACACCTCGTCAACCCTCCCATATTCAAGCTTGACAAGTCACATAGTGTCTTTGAGCAATTAATTGTTTGATATAGTGATATTTGATGCACATGATTAGGTGTCTCATTTATTGATTGGATTCACTTATCATGATGTTATGACTTGAGATCCTTGGAGGGAATGTTCATTTGTCTTTGTAGGACCTAGTTGGTGGATAGTTTTGGGAGAACAAGCCTAGGTTGGGCTTCAATGGGGTTATAAACCCATAGGTTGGATGCCAAGGGCCTGCATGCCAAATGAGAAATATCAAACCTGGAAGGCCTTGAATATGAATTAGACGACATAGTATATCCCCCACATGCCAAAAATTTTTCCTAGGAGAGGAAAAACATCACTCCTAGAGGCATGACGTCACCTAGTGGGGGCTAGGGCTTGGTGGTGAAGTGACACTCATTGACACATAGATGTTTTGAGGAAAATAAGGTCTTCACCATGAGGATATTGTCTAGATTCTTGACATGTGGCCTTTGGAAACCTACGCATGCTTCTCCAACACCAACGACTTCTTCTGAGTGGAAAAACGTCCCCTAAAGGGGAGATGCCTATGTAAAATTAGGGTTTATTTGTGCAAAAGTGAAACTTTAAATGAATTTTTTAATATTACTTTGTTAAAGGGGATAATATTAGGGTTGTTCACCCCCAGTCTTGTGGTTTACCCCTTAATTTATGGACAGGTCACCTTGGTGACATTTTGTATAAATAAGAGATCATAAGATCTCATTTGAAGATAAATCTCACTCTTGTGAGAAGCATTGGTCTGAATTTTTCGCTACCTTTGGAAAACTTGTCTCTGTTGGCTCTTTTTTATGGTTATATCTTTATTTTATGGTTGATGGAAGTGATGTGCTAGCCTTGGAAGGCTTATATCTTTCTATTGTGGTGGATTATCTTGGAATTATTCCTTGAATTGGTGTGGTATTTACTTTCATTCTATCATTTGTTTCAATTCAAGGTTATTATTCTAGGATACAGGTGGTAAGTATAAGGGCATAAACCTCCACCATATCCTTCATCATTGTTTTCTTCATGTTATTGGTTAAACAAGGGTTTTCTATGAAAAGTATAAGGGCATACACCCTCTTAGCTTAAACCCTAGCTAGAGAAACTTGCCTTGGGGAATAAGAGGGTTTATACCCCCAAGGAAGTAGTTTCTCTAAATATTTCTTTGCATGACCCCATTAACCCAACTATCAAGAGAACTAGTCAATTATTATTGCATTGGAGAAATAAAATATTGCATCGGGAAACATGTCTTTTGGTCATTTTGACATTTTGCAAAGTGGATTGTATTCCTTGTGCCTTGGGAACCTCACATCCAGTAGGGCATCCCCATAAATGGGACACTTCTTTATTATGTTATAAAATTACATCTTCATCCATTAGGGTTGCAGAAACCCTAACTCATTTGCTTGAATACTCTCTTATCAACCATTGGATTTTGCTCAAAGTTTGCACACTTATTCTTCTTGGTCTAACGCACTTTTTGGAAAAGTTTGAGGAGTTTTCAGTGGATGATTTTCTTGTTGTAATACATTGAATGTTACAGACATAAGGCTGATATAATTTTCTGCATAAAAGTGTTGACAATAGCCTTATCATTTTATGCTAGAATATTGGTTTTTTCATCTTGAGTTTAGCTAGTCATTAACTAGTCTTTCTCTTGTCTCTTCTACTTGATCTCTAGAATTTAAGGAGAATATTATAAAACCATATTATTTCTGATATATATTTTTATATATTTCTGAAAATTAGGGAAAAAAATCTTAACTTGTTGATCCAACTAACATACATCATTGCAAAGTGGTGTTTCTTGTGTCTCGGGCAGGTATTTCACCATTTACAGGTTACTCAACATACTTGGAAACCCTTGTACCTTCCCAAGAATTCATTCCATACATTTCACTCCACTTATAATTGACCTCTAGGGCATCCACTTCCATCTCTATCCATCTCCATCTCATTCCCCCTAGGGTCACCAAGATCGTCTCCCTAGAGTGACCTAGTCACCCTTGAAGTGTGGGGCCTACATTGAGGTGACATTCGATGTAGGATTCCCAAGTTGTGGAATTTTTTTTGTGGTTGGTGTTATCACTCCAAGAAACTCCTTAGGGTTGTAGAATAAGGATGCTTGGTAACTTAAGATAATGTGTAGATATGCTTGGAACAATGGGGTCTTTAAAGATCATTGTAATAGACAACTCATTTTAATTCTAAAGAATCAGTGCTTTCAGGAAACAATAATCAGATCAAATAATTTGAGAGGGGGGATGAAGAACACTAATCTTGATTGCCAAATACAGTTGGGTGTAAGGCTTAATACAAGATAGAAATAAGATCCTTCAATTCAAATATATAAGCTCAATAAAGAGATAACAGTCTTCATAAGCTAAAATAAACTGAAATGAAGTACAGAAATGTAAACATGGATATTCTGATATTGAAAATGAAAGGGAACTGCAATTTTATTGTATCAAGAGATTCTATACAATAGCACCAAAATGTATCCCAGTTTGAACCCTTGTCTCTTAGAAAAGATAGGCATTTATAGCCTTTTACAATCAGTTTTTAAGATCCTAAAAACTTGGATCTGTATCTAAAAATAGCAATTCAAATCTAACTAAGCAACTTAATAACAAAGACTTAATGACTAGACTAGCATTTGAATTGTCTTCAATATCAAAATTTAACATCTTTATTCTTCATCTTCTAGAATCTGTGGTATCATGAAACGTGCAGAGGCACATGTCCGAGCAGTTGGATTTCTTCAGTTGTTCATAGTAGATACTTTAGGAGATCATTTAGCATATGGTTCTCAAAAACTCCCACGAATCTCTGATGTAGAGTCTTTTGTGAGCAAGTTGTTATCCCTTTGATACTCTGGAACCTCTTTATAACCTGTGAAAAATGACCTGCCCCATCCTTAGCTTTCAAAAATGCTTTTTCTGCTTTCACCAGCTAACTCGCCTTATGATTCGGTGGTTAGCTGGTGAAAGCACTGCCTTTCACCAGCTAACTGGTTGTAAAATTATGATGTGCGCTGGTGAAAGATCTGCCTTATCCCAAAATGAATTTTCACCTCCAAAACTGTGATTCCCTCAAAAACTCAATGTGTCTCTGCTTTATCCCCTTGCATGTTCACAACAACCTAAGTAAGCACTTGCAAATCTAGGTGTGATTTTTGCTTCTGCTTCAATTTTCTGATTTTCCTTTTAAGGTGCTTTGCTAGCCACCATAGATTGTTATAGTCTTTGGTGATTTTCTATTTCTTTTTCTTTTCCTTGACACTTTCGCGAGCTAGCTTTTCAAATGCAGCATTTGTTTCTGCAAAATTATCAGACATCTTCTTATATCTTTCTTTTATTACCCTCTCTAAGACCTCCTGCTGAGTGATCAGTTCTTTGAGATGCTTGATTTTCTATGTTTTCTTCGACTTAGTGCTCTTTGATGTTTCCGCTTCCTCGGTGTGAGTAAAGGTCTCACAATTCTATGAAAACTCAATGGAATGTTTAGGACTTTTGATGGCAGGGCTCTCATCTTCTTGCTTTGGTTCTGAGTCTGTGTAAGGTAGGTTTAAGATGTTTGTTCTCCTTTCTGAAGGCTGCTCTATAGTAGTTTCAAAATTCAATTTTTTCTTTGACCTATGAGATTTCACACTAGAGATTCTATATTCTGGAGGTCTTGGAAGGGTTCTCCTCTTCCTCGAGCTACTTTGAGGAGTCAATTGCTTCTTTCCAGCTTTCCTCTGTTCATTCATGGGCTGAGTTTGAGTTTCAAATCCCTCCCAAAAAGGAAAATGTTGCCAGGTCCTTCCCTTCTGCCTTAGCTCATCCAGAATGATCAATTTAATAAGGCCAAAGTGGCAAAGAGTGTTCTTCATGCTTAGAGGTTCAGCTCTAATCTTTTTACAGACTTTAGTTAAGCTCTTGTGCAAGAAGAAAGGTAGATTTAGGAGAGTTTTACCTGTGAAATGGTCTAAGATCTTGAAATGATACAACATCAGTTTTTCATACATGCCTTCTGAATTTATGTAGAGTTGGATGCCCTTAAACAAATCCTGCCACTCATCTTCTAAATGGGAAACTAGCATGCTCTTCTTCCATGCATTGTGTGTGAATTCTTCCTTCAAATATGCTCTGAAATTTAAGTTTTTGGTGGCAGTCGTTTTTGAACCAACTCTGGCCTGATCTTGGTAAGTTGGTCGTTGCAACGATGGTAGCTTCATCCACAATGATCTCCAAGGACCCAACACATGCCTTATTCCCATCAAACATTTTATCAAAAGCCTCTGCTATTGATTGGTGACAGCCATTCTATAGCCTTTCGACATACGCCATACAGCCTGCATTTAAGAAGTTTTTTTGCACTTTTGGGTGTGCATGTAGGAAGGACAGACTGTCCAATTCTTTTCTCAATAACGAGCCACTACGTCTCCTTGCCATTTTTTATTCAAAATCCCAAACAATTATGCACACCAAACACTGCAATTTGTTGTTCAAGCTAAGGTCTTGTGCTGGTGAAAGCACTCGGCTCTGTCTTTCAACATTAAAAACTTAGCATACATTTGTGAGCGATGCGTGTTGGGGAAGTGATGAGATGATTTGATTTCGTCAGCCAAGTAGTACTGCACCTGTACCTGCGATGATGGATTCAAATTTTCCATTTCCGACGCCATGATTGTGAAGCATGCGTTACTGAATGAGATCCACTTTGCAATCCGATTTAGACGTGCAAAACCGAGTCTCATCATTATCCAATTTCACCAGTGCATCATACTTTATTGCATGACGTGGGCTAAACGTATCATCATTTGATTTTTTAAAACGTGGATAAAACACATGTGATCCCCACTTTCACCTGCTAATGGCCCGTGAGAAGCGCTCCTTGGCTGTTGAAAATCACCACTTTCACCAGCGCACAACTCGTGAGAAATGATCCTTAGCTATTGAAAATCACCACTTTCACCAGCTAACCATCATCTTTAAAACACATGTTAGCTGTTGAAAGCATTTTATGAAAATTTTAAAGAGAATACCTTTATGGGTCCTCTTATTTCTAAGACAAAAATCAAAACCTAAGTCTTGCTACTAGAAAAACTCAAAACTAAATTTGAGAAAACTACCAATAGCCATGCTATCAACCACAAAATGCAACCATGGTGATGGATTCATTTTGGGAGATAAAATTTGGCTCCAACTAGGATGGGCATCTCCCTGTGAAGTGACCAAGAACCTAGCTAGACTCAGTAGCCTTTATTACAAAATTAAAAAGAAATCTGAAAAATAGTTTTGCTGGTACCATTGGGCATGGAGTTATTCAAGTGACAGAAACAACAAAAATAGAACTGAAAAAGAATATGTACAGGTAGAACAGGGCTTTTAAGAAAATCCTTATGAAAAATAGGTCTTCAGAAAGCACCCATTGAAAGGGCCACCTTCTACTTCCTCGCCTGAAAGATTTTGGAGAAAAAAGGTATTGTTCTGCTGCACCGTTGTTATGACAAAAGGACCTGTCCAGAGAGCCTCAAATTTGCCATGTTTCCCCCTCTCTTGCCTTGCTGCATCCCACTTTAAGACTAAATCCCCTGTTTTGAAGACATTTGATTTGACTTTCTTGTCGAAGATCTCCTTGATTTTTTCTTGATGTAATTCTGTTTTTTCCAAAAGTTGCTCTCTATCTTGTTGTAGTTCTACCAAATTATGAATTCTCCGGGTCAAATCACTTGGTTCAGAATCAGTTTCTTGTAAAAAATTTGCAACCGGCAGTGCAAGTTGAACAGGAAATATGGCTTCAGTACCATATACCAACTTGAAAGGAGATGTACCAATTGATTTATTACATGTAACCCTTTCAGCCCACAAAGCAAACTTCAGCTTGGAATACCAGCCTCTGGCATTTTGTTCAAGAAGATTCTTTATAATTCTGACTAAACGCTTGTTGGATGACTCAGCTAAGCCATTCCCTTTCGGATAGTAAGCAGTGGAATGTACCAGCTGAATTCCCAGCTCTTCACACAATTTCACCAAGTGTTTATCTTTGAATGCAGCAGTGTTATCAGTGACTATTCTCTTAGGGTAGCCAAATCTGGCAAATATGTTTTCTTGTAGAAAATTTATGATGACAGTATGATTGGCGTTCCGGGTGGGAATAGCCTCAATCCACTTTGTAAAGTAATCGGTGGCAACAAGGATCCACCGGTGCTGACCACTAGAAGGCGAGTGAATTTCACCTATGAAGTCTAGGCCCCACTRCTRGAAAGGCCCTATGACCACTATAGGTTTGAGGGGAAGAGACTTCAGTTRTTGTTTGTCTTCAAATATTTGACACTTGTCACATGTTCTCACAAACTCACACACATCTTAAAATAAGGATGGCTAGTAGTAACCAGATCTTAAGATTTTATGTGCAGTGGTTTTCCAATAGTGATGTCCCCCGCATTCACTATTATGAAATTCAATCCTGACCTTAGCTACTTCTTCTTGGTTTATACACCTCAACAATAAACCTATTGGGTTTTTCCAGAACAATAAGTTGACATTGGTGCAGAAATTTACAGCTTTTAGCTTCAAAGCCCTTCCTTGTGTTTTTGTCAAATCTGATGGGAGTGATAAAGTTTGTAGAAAATAAATAATGTTACTGTACCATTTGCAATCAGCTAGGTGAGCTGAGACCTGCATTTCTTCACCTTCTTTGTCCCCTAAAGACTGAACGTTATCTGCATTAATACTTACCAAATTTATTTTGAGTAGCCTGCAATTTTCTTCTGCTAGAAGTTTGGCAAGACCCTGACCCTTCACAAGTTTTGTTGGTTTGATTTCAACATCGAATTCAATCAAATTTGCTATCCACTTACTCCTTTTTCCATCTATGTCGGGTTGTATAAGCACATCTTTAACTGAACTGGAGGGAACGAAAGCTATTACCTTTTCCTGAAGGATGTAAACTCTGAAAGCTTTCAATGACTTGATAAGTGCATATGCTTGTTTCTCCAACAATCCATACTTTACCTCTACGTCCCTCAAGACCTTACTGAAGAAGGCAACCGGTTGCTCCTGATCGTCGGCATTTTTCTGCAAGAGTACTGTTGCGATTGTATCACTTGAAGAAAATGAAAAAATGTAAAATACCTTGGAGAAATCAGGGCTGATCAAAACAGGGGATGTTGTGATGGCTTCCTTGATGGCATTGAATGAGTGTCTGGCTGCTTCAGTCCATTTTACTTCGGATTCCTTTCTTAACATAGCAGTGATATGATTTGTGAGTTATACAAAGTTTACTATAAACCTTCTCACAAAGTTTATAGTCCCAAGGAAAGACTAAATGTCCTTCTTTGATCTAGGAAGAGACAGATTTTTAATTTCTTCTACCCTTTTTGGGTCAGTTTTCACCCCATCAACTGAAATAATATGCCCAAGTAATTTCCCTTCCCTAAGTGAAAATTTTGATTTTTTTGGATTAAGAGAAATGCCATACCTTCGACATTTCAGAAATGTCCTTTTTAAGTGATGCAAATGAAGTTCATGGCTGCTTGAGAAAACAGTGATATCATCGAGATATATCAGAACAAATTTATCTTTTTCTCCAACGAAAGAAATGTCCATCACCCTTTGGAATGTCGCTCCTGCATTCATCAATCCAAAGGGCATCTTCTCGTACATAAATGTACCCCATGGAGTGGTAAAAGAAGTCTTTTATTTATCGTCCGGATGGACAGCAATCTAGTTGTATCTGGAAAGCCCATCAATAAAAGACATCACCTTTGATCCTGACACCTTCTGCAAAATATGCTCCATTTTGGGCAGAGGGTAGTTGTCCTTCCTAGAGCACTTATTCAAATTTCTGAAGTCGACACAGAGTCTGATTTCCCCATTATTCTTCCTGACTGGTATGAGATTTGCAATCCATTTTGAATATCTGAGAGGAATGATGATGTGGGCATCCAATAGTTTTTTAATTTCCCTTTCCATTGTAGGCAGCAACAAAGAATTGAAGGATCTAAGCTTCTGCCTGAATGGTTTGGTGTCTTTGTTCAAGGGAATCTTATGTTTAATTACCTCTGTGTCAAAAGTCTTCAAGTCATCATACTGCCAAGCGAAGATGTCCGCAAACTCCTTTAGCAATTCTCCATAATCAGCCCTTTGTTTTTCAGTTAAATGTGAGGCTAAGTTAACATATTTAGGCTCTTGTTCACTAGCTACATTGTACTGCAAAACTTCTGAATATTTTTCCCCACTTTCCAATTTGACAGCCACATCATTATTATCAAACAACCTTTCCAACCGGACCAAACCTTTAGGAATTTGTTGGTAGACAGCTGGACTATTTCATGTGCTGCGATTTTGCTTCTCAATTTTGGCTTCTCAATTTCATTGTCATGTTCATTCTCCTGATCGATCTGCAGATTTGCAAACTCATCTATCACTGCAAGAAATCTAGTGAGTTCAGCATCGTCTTCAAAAACCTTCCAAAATTTTACATTATCAGGGAGATATGGCCTATATTTAATTTGAATTTTGTAATTCAATTTATGAGGCAGAGGGGGTATGAAAGCACAAGCCGACATGGCTAATGAATCAGCCAATTCATTCATTGCTCTAGGTACATATGAAATTTTAAAATATACAAAATCGTGAATTGCCCTCAACACTTCATCTCTGTATGCTTTCAGCCTGACATGTTTTGCTTGAAAGGACTTATTCACTTGCTGAATGATCAGATATGCATCTTTGAATACCTGCAATCTTTTAATCCCCATCTCTTTGGCTACATTTAGCCCCAGCCTCATACTCAGCAATATTATTAGTTATTTTAAAATCAAGTTTAAAGGACAAATGAGAAGTCTTCTTAGAAGGGGAAATCAATACCACTCCTACTCCTGCTGATTCTTTAGTGCAAGCACCATCAAAGAACATGGTCCAAAGATCATCCTCTGCTATTTCTGCGGGCTGAATTGTGGGCTTTCTAAGCAGCAATGCATTTGGTAATGAATCATCAATTTGCAAAATACAAGATCCCATACCTGTGTCGACAGAATAGATAGGATGATTGGATGGATTTTTCTCGTCACTGATTACATATGCCAACTGAGATTCCCTGTATAGCCTTCTGTTCACCCCTCCAAAAATAGGGATAGTAGCATAGGAGAGATCCATTTGAAGAGTGCCACCTAGCCTCTTCATCCACAATCTTGATAGTAGACATCCAAATTTAGGAGGTATGTCAGCCACTACTATCCATCACCATAGTTTTCATGGATGCTTGGGTTAAGGTTACAGCCAAATCCTTGATCATCCCAAGACATTTGACTTTTCGAGAGTCAAAAGAGAAAAGATCATGATAAGACTTGGTGATCTCCATCCCAAGCTCATCCACCACTGCCTTTGGCATTAAATTGTGCGAAGCACCAGAGTCCAACAAACAGTTATGCAGTGTTTACTCATGAATATTTAGAGAGATGTAAAAGGGAAGATAGCTTTCATCTCTATCTTCTATCATTTGGCCCAGAGTAATGGTTGGATTTTCATCATATATGTTGAAGATATCAGTAGAAAGGGATACAGATTTGGGATCTAGAGTTTTGAGAATATCCTTTTTGAACATTTCATTTTTCATTAGCTCGACTAGAGGGATAGGGATTTTAATTTTTTGTATTTCAGCCTCAAAATTCAATGAATACGAGACTTTATCAGAAGTTTTATCAGAGACCTTTACCTGATTTGAAGGAGCTTCCTGATTGATTTGTTTTTCAATAGGAGGCTGAATTTCTGGAGTTTGATGCTTGACAGGGGCAGCAGTCTTTTTGGGAGGAGTTGATTCTTTCACCTTTGAAGGATTTGCTTGTTGATTCTCTGATGTCTGATCTTTTTGCTTAATAGGGGTTGTGCTCTTTTAGAGAGAGGCTGGTGCATCTTGTTGAGCAGTATCATATTTTGATCGGAGGTTATATCTATTCTTATCTTCTGTCGTGAAAATTTCATCATCAATAAGATTGTCTTCTATCTGTTCAGTCATCAATGCTTCCTCATAGTCGTGTTGTGTTAGATAAGATTTCCCTGTCTCTTCTCCAACACAATGAATGTTATATTCTCCACCTTCTTGATATTCACTCTCATCTTCATCCATCACAACATTTTGAAGAGGTACCTTTATTCTCTAATATTCAGTAGGATTCTTTTCTCTTTGCAAGATCTGAGTTGGCTGATTATTTCTTCTGAAGTTGTTGGGATTTTGATTTGGCTTCTTGCTTGCAGAATCATAAGTGCCTCTTCCCTTCATAGGTTGTTTATTTTCGATATTGAGCTTAGATATCTCAGAGGTTAGAGACTCTAGCATCTTAGTCATTTTATCAAACTTCGGATCAGCACTTGATGAAGAGGAAGCCTCATTCCTTGGCCTTCTCCTATCAAAATCTCCTTTCCACTTCTGGGAGTCTAGAATATTTGATTCCACCTCAAGGGAAAAATCTTGCATGAGACATAATGATGGTGACCTCCTTTCTCTCAACAGTAAACAGAAATCTGAGTCAAAAGCAGCAGAATATGTGATCTTGGCAGAAGCATCTGAAGGTTTTATCTCTGTTGGTATTTTACCATACATCTGGTTAAATCTTTTAGTGAAATCGGAGACTGATTCACTATTTTGTTTCCTTAGGTTTCTGAATTCTGTGATATAGTAGACAAAATCCCTTCGGTCACCCCAATGTTTCAAAAATGTCTCATTCAATTGCTCGATTCCAGCTATGGAACCAGCAAGGAGTTCTTTGAACCATTTCCTAGCATGGCCATCTAGGCTTTGGACAAAGACTCGTGTCCAAACATATTCTTCTTCAATATTAAGGTTTTCAGCATAACTGTAAAAGCCTCAATATGTTCTTCAGCAGACACATTGCCTTCACCTGTGAATTTGGGCATATACTTCTGATAGTCTCCCATTGGCATGGCTGATACTGGGTTTGGAAATATGAGTGGTGCATACCTAGTGGCTAGGATTTGTTGCATCTTCGTCAAAGGAGGTGGTGCAGCCATAACTATCAAGGGTGAGACAGGTGATGGTTTATTTTTCAAGTCTTCAATGCTGGAGGAATGTGAAAGAGGTGAATCTTCTAGTGGGAAAGAGGTCTGATAAGAGGCTCTGTAAAAATTTGCAAGATGTCCAGCTAAATTTCCTTCACCTTTAGCAGATAGCTCTTGGAGGAGATATTCAACATCAAGGAGGCTAGTATAAATGTTCAAATGATCTTCTTGTTGCTGAGAATGGAAAGACTCAAGGGAAGAATAATTGTGGCTTCTTTCTAAAGTCTTGGGTTTTTTTTCAATCAAATTTAAATCTATCAATTTATCATCATTAGGATTTTTCTGTTGATCAAAAAGAATTTGTTCTTCTACAGAATTTACAGTTGTTTTTTCATCAATGCTCTCTGAAAAGAACTCAAATTTTTCTATAGTAGATTTTCAAAAACTAAAAAGAGGATTACCTTTTGTATCTGACCTTGAAGTTTGACCTTGAATTGTCTTTCCTTTCCTGAGAATTAGTTATGGATTGGACACTGGTGTGATAGGTGATTCTTGAGGATTCGCCCTAGTACTGATCCTCTTAGGAGCCAGGATGAACTTGTGGAGTCGCCAGATAGATAATTACAACCAACTAAAAATTTCTAATCTTTGTCTATCATCAAATATCAGCTCTGTGTCGTATCCTAGGAAAGCAGAACTTGAATTTCATCTCCCCGGCAACGACGCCATTTTGTTATCACTCCAAGAAACTCCTTAGGGTTGCAGAATAAGGATGCTTGGTAACTTAAGATAATGTGTAGATATGCTTGGAACAATGGGGTCTTTAAAGATAAATGTAATAGACAACTCATTTTACTTCTAAAGAATCAGTGCTTTCAAGAAACAATAATCAGATCAAATAATTTGAGAGGGGGGATGAAGAACACTAATCTTGATTGCCAAATACAGTTGGGTGTAAGGCTTAATACAAGACAGAAAGAAGATCCTTCAATTCAAATATATAAGCTCAATAAAGAGATAACAGTCTTCATAAGCTAAAATAAACTGAAATGAAGTACAGAAATGTAAACATGGATATTCTGATATTGAAAACAAAAGGGAACTGCAATTTTATTGTATCAAAAGAGTCTATACAATAGCACCAAAATGTATCCTAGTTTGAACACTTGTCTCTTAGAAAAGATAGGCATTTATAGACTTTTACAATCAGTTTTTAAGATCCTAAAAACTTGGATCTATATCTAAAAATAGAAATTCAAATCTAACTAAGCAACTTAATAACAAAGACTTAATGACTAGACTAGCATTTGAATTGTCTTCAATCTCAAAATTTAACATCTGTATTCTTCATCTTCTGGAATCATTGGTATCATGAAACGTGCAGAGGCACCTATCCTGGAAGCTGGATTTCTTCAGTTGTTCATAGTAGATACTTTAGGAGATCATTTAGCATATGGTTCTCAAAAACTCCCACGAATCTCTGATGTAGATTCTTTTGTGAGCAATTTGTTATCCCTTTGATACTCTGGAACCTCTTTATAACCTGTGAAAAATGACCTACCCCATCCTTAGCTTTCAAAAATGATTTTTTTTCTTTCACCAGCTAACTCACCTTATGATTCAGTGGTTAGCTGGTGAAAGCGTTGCCTTTCACCAGCTAACTGGTTGTAAAATTACGCTGTGCGTTGGTGAAAGCTCTACCTTAGCCTAAAATGAACTTTCACCTCCAAAACTGTGATTCCATCAAAAACTCAATGTGTCTCTGCTTTATCCCCTTGCATGTTCACAGCAACCTAAGCAAGCACTTGCAAATCTAGGTGTGATTTTTTCTTCTGCTTCAATTTTCTGATTTTCCTTTTAAGGCACTTTGCTAGCCACCATAGACTGTTATAGTCTTTGGTAATTTTCTGTTTATTTTTCTTTTCCTTGACACTTTCATGAGCTATCTTTTCAAATGCAACATTTGTTTCTGCAAAATTATCAGACAGCTTCTTGTATCTTTCTTTTATTACCCTCTCTAAGACCTCCTGTTGAGCGATCACTTCTTTGAGATGCTTGATTTACTGCGTTTTCTTCGACTTAGTGTTCTTTGATGTTTCCCCTTCCTCGGTGTGAGTAAAGGTCTCACAATTCTGTGCAAACTCAATGGAATGTTCAGGACTTTTGATGGCAGGGCTCTCATCTTCTTGCTCTGGTTCTGAGTCTGTGTAAGGTAGGTTTAAGATGTTTGTTCTCCTTTTTGAAGGATGCTCTGTTGTAGTTTGAAAATTCAATTTTTTCTTTGACCTATGAGATTTCACACCAGAGATTCTATCTTCTGGAGGTCCTGGAAGGGTTCTCCTCTTCCTCGAGTTGCTTTGAGGAGTCAATTGCTTCTTTCCATCTTTTCTCTATTCATTCATGGGCTGAGTTTGAGTTTCAAAGCCCTCCCAAAAAAGAAAATGTTGCCAGGTCCTTACCTTCTATCTTAGCTCCTCCAGAATGATCAATTTAATAAGGCCAAAGTGGCAAAGAGTGTTCTTCATGCTTAGAGGTTCAGTTCTAATCTTTTTACAGACTTTAGTTAAGCTCTTGTGCAAGAAGAAAGGTAGATTTAGGAGATTTTTACCTGTGAAATGGTCTAAGAGCTTGAAATGATATAACATCAGTTTGTCATACCTGCCTTCTGAAGTTATGTAGAGTTGGATGCCCTTAAACAATTCTTGCCACTCATCTTCTAAATGGGAAACTGGAATGCTCTTCTTCCATTTAAGCTTTTGGTGGCAGTCGTTTTGAACCAACTCTGGCCCGATCTTGGTAAGTTGGTCGCTGCAGCAATGGCAGCTTCATCCACAATGATCTCCAAGGACCCAACACAAGCCTTATTCCCATCAAACATTTTAGCAAAATCCTCTGTTGTTGATTGGTAACAGCCATTCTGCAGCCTTTCGACATACGCCATACAGCCTGCATTTAAGAAGTGTTTTTTCACTTCTGGGTGTGCCTTTAGGAAGGACAGACTGTCCAATTATTTTCTCAATAATGATCCACTGTGTCTCCTTTCCATTTGCGATTCAAAATCCCAAACGATTATGCACACCAAACACTGCAATCTGTTGTTCGAGCTGAGGTCTTGCGCTAGTGAAAGCACTCGGCTCTGTCTTTCAACATTAAAAACTTAGCATACATTTGTGAGAGATGCGTATTGGGGAAGTGATGAGATGATTTGATGTCGTCAGCCAAGTAGTACTACACCTGTAACTGCGATGATGGATTCAAATTCACCATTTCCGATGCCATGATTGTGAAGCATGCGTTACTGAATGAGATCTACTTTGCAATCCGATTTAGACGTGCAAACTCGAGTCTCATCATTATCCACTTTCACCAGCGCATCATACTTGATTGCATGACATGGGCTGAACGTATCATCATTTGATTTTTTAAAACGTGGATAAAACACACGTGATCCTCGCTTTCACCTACTAATGGCTCATGAGAAGCGCTCCTCGGCTGTTGAAAATCACCACTTTCACTAGCGTACAACCCATGAGAAATGATCCTTAGTTGTTGAAAATCACCACTTTCACCAGCTAACCATCATCTTTAAAACACGTGTTAGTTGTTGAAAGCATTTTATGAAAATTTTAAAGAGAAGACCTTTATGGGTCGTCTTATTTCTAAGACAAAAATCAAAACCTAAGTCTTGCTTCTAGAAAAACTCAAAACTAAATTTGAGAAAACTACCAATAGCCATGCTATCAACCACAAAATGCAACCATGGTGAGGGATTCATTTTGGGAGCTAACAGTTGGGTCAGGATTTTCACAACCTACAACTTGCGCTATAAAAGGACCAACACCATGTTTTTCTAGATTGTCATAACAAGTCATTTACATGACTTGATGAAGAAGGAAAATAGAGCATTGTGAAAGGAATTCCAAGACCCATTTGTATAAGGGATATTTCATATTTACAGCTAAAGAGATGTTTCAAGAAATGATGTCAATTGAATGCAGCTCATGTGGAAGAGCCATAAAAGACAAAAGGACCAATCCTTGAAGATTTTTCAACCGTTCTTGAGCCTGTTATCACTCCAAGAAACTCCTTAGGGTTGTAAGCTAAGGATGCTTGGTAACTTAGAAATAATTTCAATATTTTGAAAATATATTCCAAGAAATACCAGTATTCCCACCAAAGAGGAAAATAGATTTCTCTATTGATTTAGTACAAGGAGATTCCCCAGTATCAAAAACACCTTAAAGAATAAGTACACCTAAATTGAAAGAATTACAAATGCATCTAGAAGAATTGTTGAAGAAAAGATACCTACATCCAATTGTTTCACCTTGGGTAGCACTAGTACTCTTTATCAAAAATAAGGATGGAACATTGAGGTTGTGTATCGACTTTAGACAACTGAATAAAGCCACGGTAAAGAAAAAATACATTCTGCCCAGAATTGATGACCTCTTTGATCAAATAATAGGAGAAAATATATTTTCAAAGATAGACTTGATATCAGGATACCATTGGGTAAGAATAAAGGAAGAAGACATCAATAAAACAACCTTTAGAACTAGGTATGGGCATTATGAATTTGTAGTGGTTCCATTTGGACTGACCAATGCACCAAGTGTCTTTATGTGCTTATTGAATGGCATATTCATAAATTATTTGGATAATATTTTCATAGTATTCTTGGATGACATACTTATCTATTCTAAGTTAGAGGAAGAGCATGAACATCACTTGGGATTGGTATTGCAAGTGATAAGAGAACATTAGTTCTATTCCAAGCTTAGTAAGTGTTATTTTTACCAAGAACAGATCCATTACTTGGGACACATTATTTCAGAACAAGGTACAGAAGTGGATCCAAAGAAGATTGAAGCCATTAGAGGATGTACAACACCCAAAAATGTTTCAAGAATTAGATATTTTATGGGATTAGTTGGTTACTACAGAATAATTATAACAGGGTTCTCTAAGATTGTTCATCCCATCATTTATTTTCAAAATAAGGGATATAAATTTGAATGGACAACTGAGTGTGAAGAGAACTTTAATTTGTTGAAATAATTACTTACTATTGCACCTATTTTAAATATTGTTGACCCAAATAAAAAAAAATTGGTAAGTATAGATGCATGCAAGGAAGGACTTGGTGGAGTCCTCACTCAAAATGGGCATACCATTGGTTATGATTATAGAAAGATTAAAGAACATGAGAGTAACTATTCCTCACATGACTTAGAACTTGTTTCCATCATTTATGCATTGATGATGTGGAGGAATTATCTTATGGGAAAGAGATTTGAATTAAGAACAGACCATAGTGGTCTGAAATATCTTTTTGAACAACCAACTTTGAATGTCAGAAAAATGAGATGGATGGAATTTTTAAGTGAATATGATTTTGACATCAAGCATATCAAAGGAAACAAAAATAAGGTTGTTGATGCACTTAGTAGAATAATACATCTCATGCATTCTACAATCGTTAGTATATGCATCAATCAGATTTGAAGAGAAGAATTTTAGATGTTGTTGTTACAGATCAAAATTACCTATAGGTAAAAGAAATATCACAAAAAGAAAATGTACAACAAAAAATTAAAGAATATGAGATGAAGGAATATGGATTACTTATGCATAAAAATAGAATTTATGTTAATAGTTCTGGAGAACTTAGGAATTTGGTATTAAAAGAAATGCATAATGTTTCATATGTCTAACATATTGATTACCATAAAACAATTGCAGTAGTAAGAAGACAATTATTTTGGCCGGGAATGAAGAAAGATGTTGTTGATTACATTGCTAGATGTATGGAATGTCAAAGAGTAAAGGATTAGCATAGGTACCCAGCGGGTTTGCTACAACCATTACCAATTCCAGAGAAGAAATGGGAAGTGGTAACCATTGATTTTATAACTAAATTTCTCAGCACAACAAGGAAACATGATTCAATCATGGTAGTGATAGATAAATTGACAAATGATGCTCATTGTATTCCTGTAAAAATGACTCATACAACAACTAATATTGAAAAAAATTGCATGGGGTTGCTAGGTTGCATGGGATACCTAAGGAAATTGTTTCAAACAGAGATACAAAGTTTTCTTCAAATTTCTGGAGGGGATTGTTTAAAGGATTTGGTACAAATATGAACTTTAGCATAGCATAGAATCCACAGTCAGATGGGAATATAGAGAGAGTCAACCAAATAATTGAAGATATGTTGAGAATGTATGTGATGGATAAGCCATCCAAGTGGGAATATTACTTACACTTGGTATAGTTTGCCTATAATAATGGGTATCAAGCTTCATTGAAAATGATCCCATTTGAATCTTTGTGTGGTAGGAAATGCAACACTCCAGTGAGTTGGGACAACCCAGCAGAGAAAGTGGTACTTGGGCCATAATTGCTCAAGGATATAGAAGACCAAATGGTTATAATTAAGTAGAATCTAAAGGAAACTCAAGATAGACAGAAACATTATGCAGATAAGAACAAGACATATGTAGAATTTAAAGTGGGGGAGCATGTGCTTTTGAAAGTGAATCCTAAGAAGAGCTCACTAAAGTTGGGTAGTTGTACAAAGCTAGCGGCCAAATTCTATAGTCCATTTGAGATATTGGACAGAATAGGGCTAGTTGCATACATGATTGCATTGTCGGCTTCCATGAATGTGCATAATGTATTCATGTCTCTTTGCTAAAGAAGTATGTACATGATCCTAACCATGTTATTAGATTAGCATTTGATTTAGGCAGAGCTAGAGGGAGACTTTCAGGTCCAACCAGTGCGCATATTGGAGAAAAGTCAAAATTCTTCGGAATTGAGTTATAAAGATGGTAAAAGTCTAGTGGACCTGCTATGGTCTTGAAGATGATACTTGGGAGCATGAAGATGCCATGCGGGCAAAGTACCCACAACTTTTTGAATAAATTTGAAAATTTGATTTTATGTTTTTTATATGCACTAAGGACAGTGCCAAAATAAATGGGAGGGGAATGTAATACCCCATTTTTGAGTCCCCATATTAAATAATGTATTTTGTTCATTTCATGAAATCTCATATTACCCAAACAATCAAAAGAGGTTGGAGTGCCCATGAAATGTGATTTTTTAATCATCATTAATAATAAAATACATCGTTGGTTGCTAGAAGATCAAAGACTAGAGTTATCAAAGGATATGATTCCACGAGAAAGGGGTCTTGAGGGGATAAGTATTTATTTTATATTTTATTTACCCATTTTGGTTTTAATGGAGAATATCAATTACATGGGCTTCTTGGGGGAAGGCCATGTGGTTCTTTAATTCCAAGAAATATATAAATCCATATTTGGGTTGTTTGGGGGTTCACATTCTTCATTATGTTTTGTCTCTCCAGTCACTCTTTCACCCATTCATCATTCCTCATTCATTTTGATCTTGGCTTGGAAAAGAAAAATGAATTGTTGGGATAGAAGCCATTGTTGGTTGGTTGTATTGATTGTTGGTGTATTCCAGCCATGAATTGATGCATGCATGCCTGAGATGCATTGGCATGTACTAAAATTTATTCACAGTTGCGAGTCCTAAGAGTCCCATAATGGATATTCTTGACAAGATGCATTGGAGCCCTGGAAGGAGGTCGATAGCCTGAGGCACTGCGTGGTAGAGAAGGGGGTCCATTCTCTTGGTTCGTGTAGGCTAGAGAGAAGAGAGATGGTGTACTTTGGATTGTTCTGTGTTGAGGAAACTATGAGATCTTGAGTGTTGATTGGTTTGGGAATCTGAGTGACACCCTAGAACCGTCCTTGTGGATTCATAGCCCTGGATTCAGGGTCACCTATTGTTGAAACCTCGAATAGTAGTTTCTATGGTTGGGTGGAACGTCATTGGTCTGCATCTAGTTGGTGAATATTTTTTTTTAAGATAAGTGTTCTTTGTCATGTGTTTCTCTGCATATATATTTATTTCCGCTGTGTATTAATTATTGTCTCTGACATTCGTATGTTATGATATGCATGTTTGTTGGTTATTGTTGTGCGTGTAATTATATTCATTTCATTTATGTTGTAGCATCAATATTTTTTATTGCATATGATGTTATTATGTCTCTTTCATGATTCTCTATAAATTAAATGTTATTAGAATTTTAAATCAATTTATATGTGATTCTTTGGAGTAGTGTGTCCGACCTATGGATGGTTGGGTAAATTATAGACCTTCTAGATGTTTTCCCAGGTATCCCAAGGAAAATGAGATGTATCTCATAAGAAACTAATGGGACCCGTGAAAAATTAAAAAATGAAAAAATTCCAACCAAGGTAGAGCATGTAGGCAATGTTTTTAATGCTTAGGTAGAAGCCCCACACATTGTCTTCAACTTGGGGAAGCATAATGTGACTAGGGTAGATTCAAGGTGGGAATTGTTTTTCATTCTTAGGTATAAATCCCTCCTTGGATTCAACCTAGAAACATATTCAAAGAACAAAAGGAAATAAATGGGCTTGGAAAAAGGGATGCATTGAAAACAAAGGTGCAACACACCCTCTACAAAGGCACCCATAAATGAGACACCATGATCCCTTGTATGTCACGAACCCCATGCCCAAGAGTCTTTCCCCGATTCATATCATCTTATCCATATGACTTAAATAGGTATTCCACTTGGGAAACACCCCTAAACGTAAGGTATGATTCACCCAATAGGTCGCTTTGGAAACCCTCCCACACCTAAACTTGGAAATTTCCATAGGGTCTTTGAGCACTTGTTTAGTTTGATGAGGTGATTTTTTATGCACATGCTTAGGTGGATATTTTATTGATTTGATTTACTTATCATTATGCATTTGAATTGATATCCTTAGAGGGTGTATTCATTGTCTTTGCAGGACCTAGTTGGTGGACATATTTGGAAGAACAAGCCTAGCTTGAGCTTCCTTGCAGCTTGAAGCCCATACAATGGATACCATGTCCCACACACCCGAATATTATGGTAGCCTTTTGAGGCCTAAGAGACACTTTGGAGTATCTATCCTAGACCATTTCCAACTCAATGTTTTTCTCTTGAGGCCAAAACTTCATACTTGAGGATCTTGTCGTCACCCTAGGGCTAGGGTTTTGGGAGTGGAGGTTTTGACAATGGAAACTTGGCATGCTTTTTTGGGAGAAGGCTTGTCTTGAAGGAGGAAATCATAGTGCATGAGAGGGAGGCCCTAGAAGTCCCAATGAATTACATTCTTTTCTTCTATGACTTGCAAAAAGTGTCAACATGTCACACTAGAACAGGGATGACGTCATATTAGGGTTTCTTATGTGCATCTTTTAAATTAGATTTGAATTTAAATGATGTAAAGGGGAAAATTAAGGGTTGTTGACCCATTCCTTTTTCGTCACCCAAAACGTAAGTGCAGAAACACTCTTATAGGGATTTGTGTAAATAAGAATCATTTCATTTCATTTTTTATATAGCACTCTTACTTGGAGAGAGACTCCTTGGCTGAAATTAGTGCCCTATTTGGGAAATTTTATCTATATCTCTTGCTACTATATCTTGTGATTATTTGTCTTGGCTATTGGATGAGGAAGGTTTTATCTTTATTGGAGGCTATTTCTTGCTTTTATGGTGGATTTTTCTTGGTTAAAAGGATTTTATCTTTTTAATGCTTGGACGAGCTAAGGAATCTCTCTTGTTATTTCTTATTTTCTTGGTTACAAGGTTAATTTGTTAATATTATGGGGAGTATAAGTTCATACAACCCCACTAATCCCATCATAATTTCCTTGGAATAATTTTTTTCTCAAAGGAATACTAGGAGAAGTAAAGTGTTACACCCTCCTAAGTTTTTCCTAGCTAGTTTTTGTTGTATTGGGGAGTAAAAGGGCTTACACCGCCAAGGAAATAACATAACTATATCTCTCATTTAAAAGACTCCATAACCCAATAGTTAGAGAGACTAGTCTCTTGCATTGGAGAAATAAAATCATTGCATTGGGATACGTGGAATCACGAGATATTGAAATTTTTTAAATTGGAATATTTTCTATATGCTTAAAGCTAGATAAGGCCACTAGGAGTCTTGGTTCTCCAAAGATTTATTTTTGTTGTAACACTTTTATGCTAAATCCATTAGGGATGTATCAAAACACTTCACAAATTTCAAATTTACTAATTTTCTAACCATCACAATTCGCTAGAAAACTACCAAATTAATCTACTAGTTGTCGTGCTTCTTTTGGGTGGTTTACTTGCAAGTTTTGGTGGCTGGAATTTTATTTTGTAGAAATTGTTTGCTATAGACATAAGGCTGTAATAATATATCTTCTATACTTGTACTTAACAATATTTAATTGTTGCTAAAGTCTTTTTCTATCATACTTGAGTTTCACTGGTAATTGTTAGCTAATCTCTTGCATATTCTCTTGGATTTTAGTGACTCGTTTAACATCTCTTCTTATTATTTCATTTTATGATTTATATAATTATGTAATGTTATTAATTGGGACAACAAGATTCACTTGATTTTCCATTAGGTTATCTTGCTCATATATTGTTTTTTCTTGTGTCTCAGTCAGGTACAACAACCCTCCATGGGTACTCAAGCACTTTGCAACTCTTGACCATCTCTGAGACTCATTTTTGAGCCATCATCCACTTAGTAGTTTGAACTATAAGAGATTAACTTACATAACCTCACTTTTCATATCATTTCCCCTTAGGGTCACCCAATATCCCCCCCTTCTATTGGATATATCCTTCACTAAAGAGAGGGGAGGGTTTATCTAAGGTGACAGTGGGTAGACTCTCCCAACGTTATCTCCATCATGTGGAATGGGTCGGGATTTTTCAAACCTACAATTTGCACAATAACATTTTGGCGCCATTGTCAAGGAGGATTTTGAATCCTTCTCCAAACCCTCACAACACTTTGGAAAGCTATCCCCAAATCCTTTTCCATTTATCTTGCATGATGACTCCACCTGATGAAAGTTCCCTTTTCCCTTTCTTTCCTTTGATGAGCCTTGAGATCATCTGGTGACTCCATTGAGATATTGTCCTAAGTGATGGAATTATGTCTTTGTGGTGCTTCCATGAGGCATACAAGACACTGGATATCAAGGATTCTTATTGGTATCTAAACAAATGCCACACATATTGGCTTGAATCCATCCCAAAGTTTGATGGTGATCCTTCCTTAGCCATTGCACACATTCTCATTTTCACTCAGCTTATCTTAGACTTAAATTGTGATCATGATGATGTAATAATAAGGTTGTTTATATTGTCACTTGAAGAGAAGCAGATATATTGGCTCGGACATTCTTGTAAGCCCATAATTATATCTTCTCCAACGGTCGTTCTCTGAGAATTTCTCAAGCATTGGGGCCCCAGAACTCAGAATTTTGAAGATACTATTCAGGATCTTGAGGATTCCTTTCTATGTGAAAGTATTCCCTATGGAATTATCGTAGATTTGAAAGATACCCTCCATCTAAAATCCAACGAGATAACAATTCTAGAAAAAGACAATGATAGTAATGAGGAAACTTTCGAGTGCCTCAAGGAAAACATACAGGAAGACAATGATTTATGTGAACAATTACTTGAGCACTACCATAATAAGTACTTCATGGTTAGGTTTTGTGTGCAAAGAAAATAAGAATGCAATGACATCCTTCAAAATTATGAGAGGAATTCTACCTTGAACATGGCATGGGAGTTTTCCATTGCCTATTTCGGAGTAAAGTCACTGTGTGACGCTATGACAAAGAAACACAATTTCCAAAATATCCTTCCAAATCAAGATCAATCATTTATAATGCTTGAAGAAGTCTTGAGACTCATTGAAGATCAAGATAATTTTTTCTCATATAGAATGTCCACAATGAAAGATACCAAGAAGAAGAAGATCGTAGTGAAGATGAAGCACTTTTGTTTTCCCTCCCCTTTGATGAAGACATACGGTCTTTTGTTCCACTTGTAAATAAAAAGGAGACAATGAAAAGTTATAATCCTTTTGAAGACTTTAATGATACTTTATTCCATAATTTTGGAAAAGAAGAAGTGCTAGAAGAAGAGATCTGTGGAATAAGTTGTCAAGAAGATCTCGATGAAGTTTCTCTTGCAAAAATCCTAGATGAAACATTGACATCTACTTTCCCTCTTGAAGAAGATGTTTTATAGTCTCATGGGAAGGTAATCAACTTAGATGATGCATTTGAATTCATATAAAATCCTCCAGATATAGTTGGTGATCATATTTATGATATCATTCTCATTGGAAGATGTGGATGGGATCTAGGTCATGTCGTTTTTTATAAGGACCTTATCTACGACATTGAGGGTATCTTTCCAATAAATAATTGTGACTTGTCACCTACAATGAGTTGGTTTTCATATTGGGATGATTTGGGCATTTGGTTTCTTGGTGATGATATGAGCACAAGTTGGTTTCATTTATCCGAAGATGACTTATTATCACATGCTTATGACTACTCTCAGCCATCCCATGAGAGTTGTGATGAACATTATTTCGATGACTCATATTTTTTCTATGAAGATTTCCAACCACCCTTATGCTCATATTTTGATGGAAAACAGGTCGTGGCTAGCCTAGATCAGTCCCAATATCATGCTACCAAACACAAGTATTTTCATATTGAGACTTTTTTCAAGGATTTACAGATAAAGAAGCGATGTTTTCTAAGTTCGGGAAAGGATTTTTTCTCTGGACCTAAGGCTGTGCCTTACCCCATTTCCTCTTGTTTGAAAATTAATTAGGTTTTCTTGGGATCCCTTATCTCCTCTGAGCATTCAAGGAGTGGTGAAATTTTGAATGAAGAATAAGAACAAGCCCTTGCGAATGGAGAAATCATTGAAGAAAGTCATATTGATTCGTTGACACAAGATCTTGTCGAAACGTGTCATAAAGTAAATTCCTTATGTTCCATGATCGCAGAGAAATATGGTTTCAGTGATGAAGAAGACTTCCATGAAATGCATCATGTTGAAGATCCACTTGAAGTTTCCTCGACTTCTATTCTCCCTACACACGAAGACAAAAAAATGGTCCATTTCAATAATATGGATGAGCCATCATATATATATGATAGCCCTCTTCAGAGATGGATTGATTGAGCTTGTGGTTATTCTTTTAGGAAATATTTCGAAGAGGATCAGGCCTATGGTTCCTTTCTACAACAGGATTTCCTCCCTCCCACCCATCTCCATGAATTTCATTTGATGCTTGAGTATGTCTATATATGCTCATGATTATTATGTGTGTGACTTATCTTTCTTGTATTACATAATCAAGCACAAGTGGAGAAACTTTGATGAGATGATTTTTGAGCTCCACTTTTGCCATGTTTCCCACTATACAAAAAAAATCATTATTACATTGTTCCTGCATTTCATTGTTAATATAGACCATAAACCCTAATTAAATCCCATCATTCGTTATTAAATCCAATGTGGTTAATACATCGTCGTTTCTATGTTTTTAGTGATTAAAATATGATTATATCATGGTTTTCTTATGACGGTTTGTGAAGTGTGATTCTTGTACTAGCACAATCAATATTCTTGTACCATAACAACAGTTCAACATTTATGCACCAATATTGTCATTCTGGTACAAGTCATTGTTTAGCATATTTGCGTTCTTTGTGAAAAAAAATAAGAAACATGGATTTTCTCCGCAGCAACGTCGACATATGGAATGGTGTGTCAAAATCCACCCAGGTCTCACATGTGGACCTCTAGCTCAAGGGGAATAATTCATCCAAATTAATAAAAGTTCTAGATATTTAATTTTGGCCTCAATTTTTGTGCAAATAAAGAATAACATGAAGAATCTGCAACATGGGTTTTGTTTCTAGCATGGAAAATTGGGTTTCTTGTGGACCATTTTCCAAACAAATGAATGGTTAAAGAGTTATCTCCAATTCTTTAACTCAAATTTTTCATGTTACGCCCAGATTTTTTAATAAGCGTGGAATACTAGTCAACATGAAGGTTAGATTTATATTTTCATAGAATTTTATCTTATTTCCAAGTCACATGGAGATGCATTCATAAAGTCCATATCTCAACCAAATCACTTAAATTATGGAAATGAAGGACGGGTCGAGATTATTTTTTTGGCATCTGATTTTTATCATTATGGAGTTGTTCTAGAAGTCTAGCATGGATTGAGTCAAAAGAAGAGATGTGTTTTTTGTTTTGACACTCTTGTTCTCATATTCATTTTCTTGTTCTCATATTCATTTGAAACCATGAAGTTTCCATCTCAAATGTCAATCTCATGAGATCTCCCAAGAGCAAATTTGGTACAACAAAATACCAAGAAAGACATTTTGATGAATAGATCTGCTATATTTTTGGTTTGTAACCAAGACAAGATAGGATTTCTATTGTATTGACCCATTATATATATATATATATATATATATATATATATATGGTGATCAACATGTAATGGGGAAAAAGAAATTGATAAAACATTGATGAGTGTTCCTAAATAAAACGCCATTTTTGTAACTAGATTTGCTTGTTAATGAAGAATTGATTGATCGTTGGGATTCTAGGCTTCATTTCTGAACCGAGTTAAGCTTCCAGGTTGTTGCCTAGGTTGGGAAGGGCCCCTTAGATCAGGTAACATCCTATTGTTTTTATTATTTTCATTAAATTAGCTGCAGATTATATTTTTTTTTCTTTGCATTGTATCTCCAACTCGTGTGATGATTTCCTTTTACATTTAACTCTAGCTTTGTATTCTTTTAATTTTGTTGATTTATTTTAAGAATTTTAAGATTGGTCCTTGAAGAAGAACACCACAAATCCACACCAATTTCATGCCATTATTTCCCCTTCATTCTTATGATAGGTTGATTTATATCGCTTGCAATATTAATCACGATTTGTATTGTCAATAAACCTATAGAAAATTGAAACATGATCATTGTTTAGCTACAAAAATGATTAAAACAAATAAAAAAAATCTCTGCAACTGCGCCCTCCTGGCTCCTCCTCATATAGATTTGTTCACACGTGAAGTTTAGCATATATCTTTGAGAAAAAAAATCAAAGTATCTAAGTTTGTATTTAATTAAAAATCAGTGTATATACATATTTTTGTGCGTGACTTACTCCAGTTTTAAGTACGGTTTCATTTTATTTTGTTTGTCAAAGTATTATGATGAATCGGTAAGATGTTAGTTTGGTATTTAGTTTGTTAATATATATGTTAGTGTAGCGACCCTCCTCGTTAAGACAACAACTCTGATAACGGGTGAAATTTTTTTTTGTAACGGTGTGCGCGCGCGTGTAGATAGGGAACCGACATACTAGACTCTACGTCGTCACCCGACGACTATCAAGACGCAACCACTATGATCACCCTTAGTTAAGACTCAACATTACCTTCGGCTCAAGGGAAACAAGTGTAGATCGATTACTTCCCTTAACCGTTAGTCGATGAGTCATCAACCCAACCAAAGATGAGTACCCATGATTAATTTCTAGTCTAAATCGTAATAAATTATTGCTCTTAGGTTAAGGACCTTACCCTTTAGGTTGAGAATTAACATCCTTATAATGATCAACTTACCATTACATTTATTCGACATCGATATGGTAACCAATTAACAACGTCCTTACGTTCCTAGGATGTCATGGCTATAGAGCATTTTTCCAAAAGCGCAGGCATCAGTTTCAAGTTTCGACGATAAAACACCCTGCTGGAATAATATTACTGTAACATGACCTTACATTACCATTCCCTATCAGATTACATTGCTCATAACAGTAAACTGATAGTAATATTTTCCTAAGGTCAACACCCTTATCCAATTGTCAATATATAAAAACAACATCTCATTTAAGAATAACATCGTGTTTAAATAACAACATGACATCATAAATTAAAAGGACAAACATAACAATAACTGTATTAAAATGACCCTATTAAAAATAACAATAGTTAAAAAGGACTTCATATAAAGGTAACAATGTTTAAAAAAACCAGTAATTAACACAGTAATATATAAGATCACATCATAAAGTCCCCTAATTTAAAATCAAGTGAAAAATATCAAAGAATTTACATTGAGATTATTATTATAATTAAATGGTTGGATTGATGTAATTTATAGTCATTCAAATTGTCCAGCCATCGTTTTAGGAGAGGAGCAATGAAGTGAAGTTGGAAATAGTGGAAAAAGGATAGTGATATTTTATTTAAGTTGTGATAACTTTAAATTATTCACTTAAATCTAACAGATCTGATACGTAGAAATTGATGTAAAAAGTAAATAAATTTAATAATAAAATAAAATTTTAAATATCAAAAGGAAAGAAATATACGGATTGCACTTTGGAAAAGTGAAATACTATACTAGTTGATGAAATACAAAAAGCTTTAAATCCTTTTTAATACTCAACGTGACCCTTACCTGAATATCAAATTTTGATCACCGCACCGTCATTAGACCCATAACTCACACGCAAACATCGAACCGTTATCTAAGCCAGTCAAGCAAAAACTTAACACACAGCACCGTTAGTAAACCAATTACGCAAACGTAGCACACCGCGCCGTTATTAACCCAATCACACAGAACGCAGCCAGAATTGTTGGTTCATCAACGATGGAATTGAACGGTTCGGTTCCTTTTTAATATAAAACATTTAAGAATCGCGTGGACACAGCACGAAGGTCAGGGTCCTTAATGGAAATTCGCGTGTCGCTCGAGGAAGTATGCCTGCGATTGGGCCTTCCGATTATCCTAGATAATCCCAACTTAAAGCAAGATGTTCCCTCTATCAGATTCATTAAGAATGATAATTATCATTACTCTTCCTTGCATTTAAACTTACGTTACCTTATCTGGGCGTTGAGTTGCATTAAGCTGTCCTCCAAAATCAAGCTGTAGGGTTTGCGATTCCAGTCCTCTGACGGAGCGCCAGCGAGGTGGTTCAAGTCCCAGGTGCGCAGGAAGGGAGATAATGAGCACACCGATCGAAACAGAGGTCTGACTAACACTGGAACCGATACGAGAGGAGTGACTTACACTGCGGCAAGACTCGATCTTCAGGAAGAAGGCGCGGCCGTTCACACGCTCTCATCGCTCGTTTAAAAAGTTTCAGACTCTAACCATCAATGTAACCTTGCCTTTTTCAAGAAATTCCTGAACGTCATTACGCTTGATTAACCTACTGGTTATGGATGCGTGATTGGTATCTAGTCTTAAATGATGGTCTGTTAGGGTAAGTGTAATACAAGTTCCTGTTTCTCTTGTATACTGGGAATATGCCTGTACAAGCCATACACGTATCAGCTAAAGTGATGGGATTCATACATCGAG
>ML781571.1:607256-630515 GCA_009831015.1 Picea engelmannii
TCGTCATCAAATCATCAAATCAAATCAACATCATAATAAACATATCAACCCAAAAGCACACTCCCTGACTCAGTCCGGAGTCCAAGGGGGTCTACCGATGCCTCCGCATCCTCAAGGTCACGAACCTGCACACTCAGTAAACTAAGTCAATAGCACCTGTCTACATGAATAGTAACACATCATATCATCTGTCAATCACATCATAATCAAATATCATAGGTCTAACATCAAAAAGGGTCCAGATCACTTGCGAGCAAGTGTCCTCAAAGAATAAGTGTCCTCAGTGCGCCAGAGCAGGATGTTACAGTTAGTTCGTTATTTAGTTTGTTGATATATATAGTCATTACTTTTGTGTTAGGTTAGTTTGTTAATATTTATTTTTAGTTTTGTTATTTAGTTAATATATTTATGTTAGTTTGTTATTTTGTTATTGTCTTTTATTTTTTATATTAGTGTATTATTTTATTATTAATTATTTTATCAATTGTTAATATTTTTTATGTAAATATTGTAATGTTGTCTCATATGCATGGAGTTAAGAATAAGTGAGCATGAACTTGACAGAGGACATTGCTTTTGCATCATCTCTTCATTTTTATCTCACTTTGCCTTTCTCTTCATTTCGATTTCATCATGTTCCTTTCTTTATTTCTTGGGTGTATTCTTTTGAGGGAACTTCATTTTCATAGTTTGAATTTAGATTTTGTTGTCTAATTGTTTGATTATGTTTTCCTTTAACTAGTTTTCTTCAATTTGGCTTTCCCATAGTTTAAATTTCCTGCAATTTACTTCCTGCACTTAGTTTTATTTCTTGTACTTTGGTTCCTTGCACTTTACTTCTTGCACTTTGATTTTAATCCCAACTTTTCTTTCATTCATTCAATTTTTAAGTGTGTTTGACGGATTTAGATTAGGCTAGACTAACTCCAATCCTTCACATATTGTGCCTGCACCTCGAAGCTTACGAGCCCCAATTGATAATTTAATGTTGGTAAATTAGTGCATATATTTTACCCCACATTTTTGGCATTGTTGTCGGGGAGGTGCTAAAGGGATTGAAGTATAGGTAGGTAGTTTTCCTTTAAATTACATAGCCAGGTGGAGGACAATATAGTAAGAAGAGAGGTAAGAACCTATGCATCCACTTTAGAGGGTCTCTACCCAAACCCAGGTCGGTTCCTTTTGCAAGTGTGTTTCTCTTTCACAAAGTGTGCTTACTTTCCTACAAGTGTGTTTATTTTGATGCAAGTGTGGTGTGGTTTTCAAATTATGCAATTAGTTTCTATTATTTCTTATGGTTTTATTAAAATTGCTTTAAGTGTGTAGTTATTTTTCATTTCATTTTTCATCAAAAATATTAAAAATCAAAAATATTTTGGGTGTTGTAAGAACCCCATGCGCTAATCCATGTGTGAGAAAGGACCCATCAACCATCAAGATGGATTAAAATATGACAATGAGTTTGGAAGAACTCTCTCAAAGCAGTCGCGATCTCTTCTTCTCAGGAAGGGAACATCTTGACATCAGTCAGGAACCTATCTACTTCTTCGAAAGACATAGAAGAACCAAAGTCTTATGAGCCATGCCTACAAGAAGATCGAGAAACCTTCATTGATAAATTTGATCAATCTACCAAGGAGACCGAAGACTCGTGGACCATCTCTAATCAGGAGAAGCCATTAGAACCTGAGATCGAGGAGGCTAAAGAAAATAATACACATAGTACTTTAAATGAAGAGGTGGACCAAGGACACCATGCTTATATTGAATGTTGGTTCCAGGCAACTGTCATATTTCACCACCACTCTCTTCTTCAACAACTCTTCACATCATATTATTCAAAATTGTTGGTTCATCATGTTCGAGTACTTATTAAACTTTATTATATAAACTTGAATGTGAGTATATTTATGATCCTCTTATGCACGTGTCTTCATTGGAAGTATTCATATACTTGAAAGGGGGTATTTTCTTAGGTAAGGTAGGACAATAAATAAATAAATGATGCATGTAGTTGTTAGTTTGGTTCAACGTCATTTTTTATGTATTTTTCAATAATTGTCATTGTCAGACTGAGAAAGTAATCTTAAGGGAGATCGTTCCCCCAAAAATTTTAATATGTTTTTTAGATGATAGTCAGATCCTTTTCGAAGTTTTCTAAATAAATTAGGCTATGATGATTTGTTGGATTTTTGCAGGCATCCTCTTTTCAGTTGGATTGGGAGAACATCTTCATGACTTATTCAGGGAAGTAATTTCATTTCTTTTGGTTATGTTGTTTCGTCAAAATTGTCTTCTATTTTGATATTTTATTACCTAAGACTATTTTGGGACAATTGAATTTCATCTCCTATTACCCCCCTAAACTTTGTTTGTTTGAAAATTGTTCTCTAACTTTTATTAGTTTTCCCTACTATTTTTCCTAACTATTTTTCTTACTGGAATTTACAGTTTAGACAATTATTAACTGGGTAAAAATAAAAATAAAAATTCAAATATCAAACCCAAGATTTATTGACATAACCAATCATTTTCATTTCTTTTAGATATTTCTTCTCCCTTCTTTATACAAAATTTTAGACCATTTATTATACCAGTAGTTCATAGTCCATTTTTTTTAATTATGGGATTACATAAAGTTAAAATTCCATATTATGAGACCCTTAGGAAGCTAGTAAAACCTGATATTATCTCAAAGTTGGTCAGTAGAGCATATTTATTAAATAGTAGCAAGAGAGTACATGATGTTTCTACCCATGGGAACACTACTATAATCCTATGTGAAGAATATGACCTTAGGGACTAGAGGTACTTTAGGTTATTCTATAATGGCCTCATCCACCACACATTAAGTAAATTTAACCATGATATGTCTTTGGAATGATCTAAATACATAAGTCTATTTTTCATGCGAACAATATTTCATGGGAAATTTGTAGAATATCTTCAGACCTAATACCATCACATCCCGTAAAAAAGTTTTCAAAGTTTCTCCTCCATTCACCCATGCAAAATAAACCTATGAAATTTTATCTTAAGGGTGAATTTTGGGACAAGAGCCTCTGATGGAAAATGGGTGTAAGAGGCTAACTCGTCGGGATATTGAACATGTTTGTTGGAAGCGGGTACCAACATGTGGTATGATTAGGAAAACCCATCAGGGTACTGAACAGGCTCGTGGGAAATGGAGAATTATGTTTGGGGGGGATATTTCTTAGATGTCAAAATTACCCCATCGAAGTACTAAACAAACTTGCTGGCAATGGATTCTGATTTTGATATGCTTAATCTATATTTGTTAGTATGAACGATATACTTGTGTAAATCATTAAGAAGAAGCATGCATGGTTGAACTAAAGGTTAAATAAAATGCATCTATTTTCCATTTGAGAATAACCCTAAGTTGACCTTAAGACCCTATCATCCAATTCATACTATATCTAAGATGTACCATCTTGAGAGTGAGACCATAATCTTAGAATCTTAACATATTCAACTTTGAAATTTATCTTTATTACTTAAATGATTGTAACTCTTTTCAGAGTGAAAAAGGTTGATTGGTTTCCTGTGGGGTTTTCATTTGTTGAGACTACTAATACTCTTTATTTTCTTTCCTAAAGGAGAAGAACACAATCCATACTCTAATTTATATAGGGATCTTTGAACATAAGTGTTGCTAATGTTTTGATGAATTTTATTTAATCAAGGAAATAGAAATATTTGCTATAGAACGGAAAAGTTGATTATACATTTTTTGTGGGTTATGATTGAATTATCTCGGTCAATCATAGAGGGGGAATATTCATAAGTGATATTTGAAAATTGTTCAAATCTAAATTTTCAAAATGTGACATTGGATGTACTTCATGTTATGATCATTTTACTATCTTATAATTTTCTCTCTATGTGTTCGGGCTTAGCAATCATGGACTTTGTGCCCACAATTCATTAGCAGCTCTCAGATTTTTGTTCTTAGAAACTCTCGGATTGGTATCAACAAAAGTTGGTAGTAATTGTTTTCTTATTGCCACATGTCACTCAGTCTTAAGCAGTTTGCATGAGGACATGCAAACTCTTGGGTTTTGGGGAGATCTCCAAATATTCAGAGTCTCTCTTCAGCATCTCCAACATCTTCAGTTCATCTCAGCCAGTTTTTTTTCGGGATCTAGCATATCATCTTCCATTCTCTTCAGCTCTCATCATCTTTTGTGTATCTCTCATCATGTTCATTCTCTTCAGAAGTTCTCTACCTTTTTTTGCCTCATGTTTATCTTTCAGCGGTCCACATCATGATTCCACATATCTTTCATATGTTCTACATAGTTTCCACTTCAGTGTGCATCAATTAACTTGATGTAAAACATGTATAAATCTCTTTAATTTACTAAGAATTTGGAAAACATGATGCATAACCACTATCACCTACTCCACACTTCACTACACATTATTACCACTTAGAAATTACCATCACAACTACTCACTAAAACTTCCATTTTCACTCCACCAGTCATAATGAAAATTATACTCTGATCATAAGACCAAGCAATGAAAATGAAATATGTGGTATACAAATACAAAAACAAAGAAACATCTATAGTGTCTTCTTCTTGTACACCATAAAGCATTTCTATGTCATTTGAATGATTCTGAATAAGAGGAGGAAGTCATGGTTTCTTATTCAAGCAAAGAACCACATGTAAATATTGGTCTTAGAATGAATATAAGATACATAGTATAAAGGTGTCCAAGTTCATACGACCACCATCCCCATCATTTCACATTCTCCACACTCATACCATTCACTATCGCCCTCTCATAACCCATCCCTTATTTTCTTCCATTTTCATGATAATTTTGTTTCTTTGTTTTAAATCGATTTGTGACAGTATAACCAATTTTCATAGTGTCGTTCCATAAGAACCAACACCTACACAAAGAAACATTGTCACATCAATTCATAAGAAGACTATCATGAGTTCACCTTGTTTGCATGAGGACATGCAAATCCTTGGGTTTGGGGGTGTGTTGAGCTCCACTTTTTCCATGTTTTTTGCTATACAAAAACATTCATTATTACATCATTCCCGCATTTCATTGTTAATACACACCATAAACCCTAATTAAATGCCATCATTCATCATTATATCTAGTGTGGTTAATACATCGTATTTTCTATGTTTTTAGTGATTAAAATATTATTATATCATGGTTTACTTATGACATATTTTGAAGTGTGATTCTTGTACTAGCACAATCAGTATTCTTGTATCATAACAATAGTTCAACATTTATGCACCAATATTGTCATTCTGGTACCAGTCATTGTTTAGCATATTCATGTGCTTTGCGGAAAAAATAAGAAACATGGGTTTTCTCCACAGCGATGTCGACATATGGAAATGTGTGTCAAAATCCACCCAAGTTGTATGTGTGGACCTCCAGCTCAAGAGGAATAATTCAGCCAAATTAATAAAATTTCTAGATATTTCATTTCGGCCTCGATTTTCATGCAAATAAAGAATAATATGAAGAATCTGCAACATCAATTTTGTTTCTGGCATGGAAAATTGGGTTTCAAGTGGACTATCTTCCAAACAAAGGAACTATTAAAGAGTTATGTCCAATTCTTTAACTCAAATTTTTTATGTTGCACCCAGATTTTTTAATAAGTGTGGAATACTAGTGAGTGTGAAGGTTGGATTTCTATTTTCATAGAATTTTATCTTATCTCCAAGTCACATGGAGCTGTAGTCATAAATTCCTTATCTCAACAAAATCACTTAAATTATGCAAACGAAGGACGGGTCGAGATTATTGTTTTGGCATCTGATTTTTATCATTAACCACATGGAGTTGTTCTAGAAGTCTAGCATGGATTGAGTCAAAAGGAGAGATGTGTTTTTTGTATTGACGCTCTTGTTCTCATCTTCATTTGAAACCACGAATTTTCCATCTCAAATGTCAATCTCGTGATAGAGCAAATTTGGTACAACAAAATACCAAGAAAAGCATTGTGATGAACAGATCTGCTATATTTTTTGTTTGTAACTAAGACAAGATAGTATTTATGTTGTATTGACCCATTATATATATATATATATATACGGTGATCAACATGTAATGGGGAAAAATAAATTGATAAAACGTTGATGATTGTTCCTAAATAAAACACCATTTTTGTAACTAGATTTGCTTGTTAATGAAGAATTGATTGATCGTTGGGATTCTAGGCTTCATTTCCTAATTGAGTTAAGATTCCACGTTGTTTCCTAGGTTGGGAAGGGCCCCTCAGCTCAGGTAACATCCTGTTGTTTTTATTATTTTCATTAAATTCACTGCAGATAATATTTTGTTTTCTTTGCATTGTATCTCCAACTCGTGTGATGATTTCCAATTACATTTAACTCTAGCTTTGTATTATTTTAATTATGTTGATTTATTTTACGAATTTTAAGATTGGTCCTTGAAGAAGAACACCACAAATCCGCACCAATTTCATGCCATTATTTCCACTTCATTCTTACGATAGATTGATTTATGTCTCTTGCAATATTAATCACGAACCGCACTATCAATAAACCTATAGAAAATTGAAATATGGTCATTGTTTAGCCAAAAAAACGATTAAAACAAATAAAAAACTTCTATGCAATTGTTCCCTCCTCACTCCTCCTCATACAGATCTATTCACACGTAAATTTTAACATATATATTTGAGAAAAAAAATCAAAGTCTCTAAGTTTGTATTTGATTAAAAATCTGTGTATACACATATTTTTGTGCGTGACTTACTCCAGTTTTAAGTACGGTGATTGTTTCATTTTATTTTGTTTGTCAAATTATTGTAATGGCTTGGTAAGATGTCAATTTGTTATTTAGTTTGTCAATATATATGTTAGTTCGTTATTTAGTTTGTTGATATATATATTCATTAATTTTTTGTTAGGTTAGTTTGTTAATATTTAGTTTTATTTTTGTTATTTAGTTCATTAATAATTTTATTTAGTTAATATACTTATGTTAGTTGTCCCCGAGGTGTAGGACAGTCGGTGACGGAGTGTGTTGTTAAGCCACTCCGTGTTGTTAAAGTCACTGGTTCGAAACCTACGGGGACAAAAAATCCAACCATATTAAGGGTTGGTGTGGCTCGGGCCAGGTGCGATCCCCGGGTGATTTTGACGGCTTAGATGCCCCTAAGTCGCGGTTTCTCAAGCCACAGGTTAATCGCGTAGCCCAACAGATCCCGCACAAATTAACAAACCAATATATATATATATATATATATATATATATATATATATATATATATATATATATATATATATATATACTTATGTTAGTTTGTTATTAAGTTATTGTCTTTTATTCTTTTATATTAGTGTATTATTTTATTGTTAATTGTTTTATTATTTGTTAATAATTTTTTATGTAAATATTGTAATGTTGTCTCATATGCATGGAGTTAAGAATAAGTGAACATGAACTGGATAGAGAAAATTTATTTATGTTATCTCTTCATTTTTCTCTCGCTTCGCCTTTCTCTTCATTTCGATTTCATCATTTTCCTTTCTTGCTTTCTTGGGTGTATTCTTTCGAGGGCACTTCATTTTCATAGTTTGAATTTAGATTTTGCTTTCTAATTGTTTGATTATGTTTTCCTTTAACTAGTTTGCTTTAATTTGGCTTTCCCATAGTTTAAATTTCCTGCAATTTACTTCCTGCACTTAGTTTTATTTCTTGTAATTTGGATTCTTTCACTTTACTTCCTGCATTTTGAATTTAATCCAAGGTTTTCTTTCATTAATTCCATTTTGAAGTGTGTTTGTCGGATTTAGATTAGGCTAGACTAACTCCAATCCTTCATATATTGTGCCTGCACCTAGAAGATTATAAGCCCCAGTTGATAATTTAATGTTGGTAAATTTGTGCATATATTTTACCCCACAATGATCAAAGGGTTGCACCGGTTATATGACTTCACCTGATATCGCTTGGCACTCTATCTCCATGGGCCATGGGCCCAGGTAAGTAGGTAGGTCACCTTTCTTTATTGCATTTTCATTTTTATTTCTCATGGTAGTTTAGTTTCACTTCATATTTCATTTTGTTCTACTTGCATATTGATTTCATCATATTACATGTTTAGTTTATAAATTTGAAAAAAAAAATGCAAAATGTTCTTTTATAGATTAGTAGTTATTTTTGAGTTTTAATTTATATGGACAAAGGGTGATAGAACCACCCTAGATTTTATAGTTTTATGTTTTAGTGTAGGCGCATGTACACCAGGAGATACTTCAGTTATCATGCACTTTACGACAAGTAAATGTCCCCAAGTAGGATCCATATGTTATCCCCATTTCCTATGGATAACTAAGAAGATGATGTCTCGAGGACCTCGGGTTGCATACATGGAGTACCAAGAGGAATTTGGTTGAAAGTGTCCACTTGCACAAACAAAGGCCAACCTCACCACCACATATCTCAGGTTCACCAAGACAGTATCACCACATTAGCAAGATTCCAGAAGACATGAGATCTTAATCCATGAGGTACAAGTGAGGTATTATGGTGAGTGTCATTTCAATATTTGAGTCATTTGAGTTTGGTGCAATTAAAACTTCTTTTGTTTATGTAACGTATGCTTGGAAGTTATGTTATTTTCCTTGTTTCACCTTGGTGGTTGACATTGCGCCCTAGTAAGTGGTCACCCTTAGGGATAGGTTTTCTACTATAAGGTCCCCTTGACAAGTCATCATGCCATTCTCGATCACACTTACCACTTTACACACTTCATCCCCTCATCTCCTTATCTTTTGCGATTTTTGGGTGGACCGACCTAAGAAGGGACTTTCCCTCATTTCATGGGAAGAAGGGGTTAAATCCATAGTGGTTTGTAGATGGAAAAAATAAAATCCAAACATAAACCTTCTATATTCTCGCCCAGAGATCCCAAGGACAATGAAATTCCTATCATAAGAAATTGATGGGACCCGTGAAAAATAACAAGTGCAAAAATGCCAACCAAGGTAGGGCATGTGTCGACAATGTTTTTCATTCTTAGGTAGAAGTCCCACACTTTTTATTCAACTTAGGGAAGCATAATGTGACTAGGGTAGAGTCAATGTGGGAATTGTTTTTCATGCTTAGATAGAAGCCCCACCCTAGATTCAACTTGGAAACATCTTAAAAGAACAAAAGGAAATAAATGGGCGTGGGAAGATGATGCTTAGAAAACGAAGGTGCAACACACACTCTACAAAGGAACCCATAAATGATACACTATGATCCCTTGTATGTCACGAACCCCATGCCCAAGAGTATTGTCCCCATTCATATCATCTTCTTCACATGAATTAGAGAGGGGTTCCACTTGGAAAATTGCATAGGGTCTTTGAGAACTTGTTTAGTTTGATGAGGCATTTTTTGATGCACATGCTTAGGTGGATATTTTATTGATTTATTTTACTTATCATGATGCATTTTACTTGAGATTCTTGGAGGTCGTATTCATTGTCTTTGCAGGACCTAGTTGGTGGACAAATTTGGAAGAAAAAGCCAAGCTTGGGCTTCCTTGGGGCTTGAAGCCCATAGGATAGATACCATGTCCCACACACCGAACGATGATGTTATCCTTTGGAGAACTGAGAGACACCTTGGAGGATCTATCCTGGTCCATTTCTAGCTCAATGTTTTTCTCTCTTGAGGCCAAAACATAACACTTGAAGAGCTTGATGTCACCCTAGGGCTAGGGCTTTGGAAGTGGATGTTTTGACAATGGATAGTTGGCACGTTTTGATGGGAGAAGGATTTTTTTAAAGAAGGAAACCCTAGCACATGAGAGGGAGGCCCTATAAGGCCCAATTACTTCCATTATGTTCTCCAACAAATTGAAAAAAATGTCAAAATGTCACCCTAGAAGAGGGATGACGTCATATTAGCGTTTCTTATGTTCATTTTTTAAAATAGATTTGAATTTAAATGATGTAAAGGGGAAAAGTAAGGGTTGTTGACCTCTTACTTTTTGATTACCCTAAAATTAAGTGGACAAACACTTTTAGTGGGATTTTTATAAATAAGAAACATTTCATTTCATTTTGGATATAACACTCTCACTTGGAGAGAGACTCCTTGGTTGAAATTAATGCCCTATTTGGGAAATTTTAGCTATCTCTCTTGCTACTATCTCTTT
The DNA here is from genome assembly GCA_009831015.1 of Picea engelmannii. Lineage (NCBI taxonomy): Eukaryota > Viridiplantae > Streptophyta > Pinopsida > Pinales > Pinaceae > Picea > Picea engelmannii. The sequence goes on from ML781571.1 coordinate 617,449, forward strand.
TGATTATTTGTCTTGGCTATTGGATGAATAAGTAAGGTGATATATTTCTTGGAGTATATTTCTTTCTTTTATGGTGGATTGTTCTTGGTTAAAAGGAGTTTATCTTGATAATGCTTGGACTAGGTAAGGAATCTCTCTTGTTATTTTATTTGTTCTTGGTTAAAAGGTTAATTTGTTAATATTTTGGGGATTATAAGTGCATACAACCCCACTGATCCCATCATAATTTTCTTGGAATAATTTTTTGCACAAAGGAATATTAGGAGAAGTAAAGGGTTACACCCTCCTAGGTTTCTCCTAGCTAGTTTCGCTTTCTTTATGGAGTAAAAGGGATTACACCCCCAAGGAAATAGCACATATATCTCTCATTTACAAGAATCCAAAACCCAATAGTTAAAGGCACTAGTCTCTTTCATTGGAAAAATAAAATCATTGCATTGGGATACGTGGAATCAGAAGATATTGAAATTGTTTAAATTGGAATCTTTTCTATATGCTTAAAGCTAGCTAAGGCCACTAGGGAATCTTGGTTCTCCAAGAATTTATTTTTTCTATAATAATTTTATGCTACATCCATTAGGGTTGCATCAAAACACTTCACAACTTTCAAATTTACTCATTTTCTTTCCGTCAGAATTTGCTAGAAAGCTACCAAGTTATTCTACTAGTTGTTGCGCTTATTTTGGGTGGTTTACTTGCAAGTTTAGATGATTGGAATTTTATGTTGTAGCAATTTTTTTCTATAGACATAAGGCTGTAATAATATCTCTTCAATACTTGTACTTAACATCCTTTAATTGTTGTTAAAGTCTTGTGCTATCATACTTGAGTTTCACTGGTAATTGCTAGCTAATTTCTTGTATATTCTCTTGGATTTTAGTGACTTGTTTAGAAGATATTATTACTATTTCATTTGTTGATTTGTATCATTATATATTTTTTATAATGGGGACAAAAAGATTCACTTTATTTTCCATTATATTATCGTTATTGTATCGTGTGTTTTCTTGTGTCTCGAGAAGGTACAACAACCCTCTACATGTATTCAAGCACTTGGAAACCCTTAACCATCTTTGAGAATTATTTTAGAGCCATCCTCCACTTAGTAGTTTGACCTATAGGAGCTTCACTTCCATAACATCACTTTCCATCTCATTTCCCCCTAGGGTCACCCGGGATTCCCCCCTTTTGTTGGATATATCCTTCACTATAGCGAGGGGAGGGTTTATCTAAGGTGACAGTGGGTAGACTCTCCCACCATTATCTCCATCCCATGGATTGGGTCGGGCTTTTCCCAACCTACAATTTTCACGATAACATACATATTTATACTACTAGTTGGACTACCTACAATTGATGTTATTCAACTAAGGTGGAGATATTTTTTTAGTATTTTTTTTTGTTTATATTATCTCATTCAAAGAGTAGTAAAATATTGTTTGCAATCTTAATGCATATGTATTTCTATTATCAAATATTATTTCATAGCATCTCATGGATATGTATTACAATAATATGGATTGTCATCATCAAAACTGTTGTTTGCATTGTGGATCATGGAAAAACATTCTCCTCCAATTACCCCTAGAAGTGAGGGGGTAATAGTGCTCATGAGGATGAATATCATACATAACCTTACATGACTATGCCACCACCCATGAAGTAAACTCCAAACCATACCATATGTCATTACACATGATACTTGATGTGTTTCTTGGGAAATATTCATTTTCCTAGGTACCAAGACACATAATAAGGATTAATGATGATCCTCCCATACCTAAACTTGGACAATTGTATAAGTTTATGAGATAATGTGAAGTTTGAAAATGGTTTATAACATGATCTATCTAATGGATTTTACACTAAAATGACTCACTTTCTATGTTGCATTTGACATGTATACATGTGATCTGTAAATTGTTTTGGATATTCCACTGGAATAGTTCGTCACAACATATATAATTAATAAAACTGAAATCTACACTATGAAGGTTAAATTCCTTTAGATTCCATAATATTTAGTTACTATTTTTTCTAATTATGAATGAAAAAGATAAAATGCATAAAATAGAGAACAGTAAAGTACAATCATACACCATCCACAAGCTAACACAAATATTTTCTCTGGGAAACCCTTACAAGAGAAAACGTAGCTAGAAGGTGAAATTCCTCTACCCTCTTTTCTCTGGTATGGAAATAATGCAAGTACAAAGAAAGAGGAACACTCTATGGAGTTTCCTTTTATATGTGCACTGTATGTCTACTATAGAATATATACTCCTCTATTATTCTCATAGAATACCACTCTCATATCTTTTTCTCAACTATGGAACACGATACAATGCAAAAAAATGGAACCCCTTCTCCTCCTAGTGGCCCAGTATTTAACATAACCCGATAGCCATCTAGGAGTAGGGTTTTCACTTCCTCAACCTTCAATTTTGATAAGGTTTTGTAACTTATAGAATGTTCTTATAAAATACACTGCATCGATATCCCCATGTGTCTAAGTAATGGAGGTTGACATGGCATCCACTCATACCATGGTGCTCAATACGGTAGGCCAACTTGAGGGAGACATAACTTTCTCATGCGAACTCCTATTGGAAAATGGTTTTCACCGTTAGAAAGGTATCGATGTGCGAAATATAAAATATTCCCTCAAATTATGTTTTGTACCAAAAAATGTCATTTGATGCCTCAAAATGGATTTAAAATATTTCAGAAAATGTTTTGGATCCAAATTTCTAAATTTGGACTAGCTGTTGAAATGGCCCTACAAGATTATTCCTTCAATTGTTTCCACCTAGAAAGTACTAAGATAATTAAAAATAATATAATGCTCCAATAAAAATCATACCTCCCCATTTAGGGAGGTTTTCGGTCCCCAAAATCTTTACTGAATGAGGTGAGTAAAATTTTCCTCTACCTTATCCCTCAAGCACCACTTTGTTTTTCCTGGAAGTTGTCATTTCAACCCAATCTACCAAAGGTCACGTTGCCCCTGTCTTGTAGTTGTAGACCGCTTTTGATAAAATGTGTCATATTCCAACTCTTCCTGAGCATTTGGTGCTAAGTCCTCTATGGAAGGTAGGACCTTCTCCTCATCATGATCCAACATGGAAGGCTCATAGAGTTTGATATTCTCCACATTCACTACTAAGTAAATTTGCATGTATGGGGGTAGATTGATTTTGTAGGCATTATCTCCCACATTTTCCGATACCTCAAAAGGACCATAACACAAAGCCTTGATATTCTTACCAAGACCCTATATCCTTTCCTTATTTAGTTGTAACCATATTCTATCTCCCACTCTAAATGTTCTCTATGTTCTATGTTGGTCATGCCTAGCCATGTACTGTTCATGTAACTTCTTCAGTGTCTCTTTTACTTGCAAATGGATCTGCTTGATCTTCTCAACATTTTTTTCTTCTTTTAATGAATCTCCTTTGAGGTCCTCCCTCACTCCTCGTTGTGATCCATATACAATATCTAAGGGTGAAGGTGACAAATACCCAAAGCAAGTTTCAAAAGGTGACTTACCATTAGAAGTGTGGACTGCTCTATTATAAGAGTGATGTATATAGATCAAATTTTCATCCTAGGTCTTCAAATGATTCTAATTGTAACCCCTAAAAGCCTACACCAAATTCCTATTGAATACTTATGTCTCCCCATCTGTCTATGGATGGAATGTTGTAGACCTCTTCATTAGTGTCCATCTTCTCCCAGTCCAAAATCAACTGAGAAACTTGGTATCCATATCTGAGATGATCCTCCTTGGTATCCCAAAGTGCACCCAGACCTATTCAAAGAAAAATTGTGCTGTTTCATGTCCCTTGATGGAATTTTTACAAAACATGAGAATGCACATTTTATTGAACCTATCAACCACCACAAATAAATGGTCATGTCCCTTTCGTGTGGTTGGTAAACTTACCAAAACATCCATGGAAATGATTTCCCTAAGTCAAGTGGGTATAGGTAAGGGTTGTATAGACCTTACTTCCTGTTACTGCGCTTGTTGGTACAACAAAGTATACATCCTCTAATATATTCTGCTACATATTCTTGCATTTTATGTGAGTACACATACCTTTGTAAATTGGAAACTATAATCCCAACACCAAAATGTCATGCAACCTTGGAGGTGTGAGCATATTTGATAAGTTACAATCATTCACCTTTAGGTACACATAGCTTGTCATGCTTGTAGAGTAATCCATTCTGGAAATGATAGCCATCCTTGTCGACACCTTCTTCTATATGAATTTGGCCATGTAGCTATTGAAACACCTCTTTGAAATCCTCATCTTATGTGTATGCCTCTATGTATACATCATGAGTAAAAGGATCCATTTGCATCATATTTCCCAACGTTGTAATATTGGATGTGGGTGGTTGTGAAAGCATGTCTTCCAACTTATTTTTGCTACCCTTATTATACTTTATGACCAAATGAAATTGTTGTAAAAACTTCATCCACTTGCAATGTCTGGTTTGTTATAACTTACTCTAGGACTACAAATATTGTAGTGGTTGGTGATCTATGTGACTGATGGTTTCCTTGCCCATCAAGTAGTGCTTCCACTTTTTGGCATCTTGTACCAAGGCATAGAGCTCCTTTTTGTAGGTAGGGTATTTGAGAACCACCCCATGAAATAATTCATAATGATAACATATGATCCTTCCTCCTTGCATCAATACTTCTCCCATGGCATACCCACTTGCATATGTCTCCACTTCAAAGGGATTTTGCAAGTTTGGTAGTGCGAACATCGGTGCTTGACTGATCTTTCCTTTCATCTCATCAAAGGTATTATGTTGATTCTTCCCCCACTAAAAGCTCTTACCATTGATTGTTATGGCATGTAGTGGTGCAGCTACAACTAAAAAATGAAGATATGAACTTCCACAAGTATTGTTCTTCCCTAGAAAAACTCTAAACTTTAGTGGCATTTGTACAAACTGACCATTTCATGATGGCCTCCATCTTTGTGGGATCTATATTGAGCTCCCCTCTACAAATCACATACCCAAAATACATCAAATACTGTTGAGAAAACTCACATTTCTTGAGATTAGCCACTAGTTGATGCTTTTTCAAAGTCTCTAACACATGTGTAAGATGTGATATGTGCTCCTCCTAGGTAGCGTTATAAACTAGTATATCATCCAAATAAACAATAACAGAAGGATCTAGATAAGGGAATAAAACAACATTCATTAGTCTCATAAATTTAACTGGTGCATTGCATAAACCAAATGGCATAACCAACCACTCATACAAACCTTTCCTTGTCTTCAAAGTATTCTTCCAGGTTTCTTCTTCTTTGACTTGTACCTGGTGATATCCTGATTTCAAATCCATATTAGTGAGGTACTTGGTATGATGCAGTTGGTCCAATAGATCATTAATCCTTGGAAGAGGGTACTGATTTTTTAGTGTGATCTTGTTCAATGCCCTGTAATCAATACACATTCTCCAAGTCCCATCCTTCTTGGGAATAATTATAATGGGTGACCCACAAGGTGAGGTGCTTGGTCGAATCACACCCTGCTCCAACAATTGTTGAAACTACTTCACTTCATTTTCTTGTAGAATTGATTTTCTATACAACCCAATATTTGGCAAAGGGGAGTATGGCAATAACCGTATTTTGTGTTCCAAATCCCTCTTAGTTGGTATCCCTTTAGGATCTTTGAACATCCTCTATATTTTTGTAGAAACTCCTCTAACTGATGTGTCTTCTCTTTAGTACACCCCTGTAGGGATACGTTCACTCTCATTGACTTGTCATCAAACTGATTTTCTTTTAAGAAAATAAAAATATATTTCTTACTAGAACTAATCAACTTCTTGGCTTGGTTGACACTTATTAGTGAGATTTTTGAATTTCCTTTATGTGCATTGATGATGTAGGAATTCCCATCCTTGATTAGTCGGTATTGGTTGGCTCTCTGCATGAAGATTGCATCCCTCATATACATGTAAAGGCTTCCAAACACTATGCCACATACATCAAGGGGTACTACGTCCAAATCCACTTCATCAATAAAATCAACACTTATAACAAATTTAATCTGACATTGTTTCGTTACCTTTATATTTACATCCCTCTTTACCCAACTCAATGGATAGGTGCAAGGATGATCGTGAACCTCCAATCCAAGCTTGTTGACCAGATCTGTTGCTATGAGATTATCCTATGAACCAGAGTCGAACATAACATATATCTTGGTCTTCTTGGCCTGAATATTGTTGTGGAAGAGCTTGGTCATATCCTTCTCTTCCTAGTGATGAAGGCTACTCAGATTTTCCTCCTCTTGCACAAATGTGAAAACAATCTTTTCATCCACATATGAGATACTTTCAATGGTTGATTGCACGACTATGTTGCTAGAAGGCTCTTTTTCTTTGTTTTCCTTGTTGTTCTTCGAGTTTAGCTCTAGATGTAGTTTCCATCATTTTTCCTCGGTGTGGCCATTAATGTTGCAATGATTGCAATGGTTATTTGGATCTTTGCACTAATGAGTAGTGGCTAATATCTTCTTATATTTTCCCCATTTCCAGTTCTTCTTCCCCTCCTTGGAAGCTTCCTGGTGCTCTTTCTGCTTCAAACCACTTGGTTTCCCTTCTTTTGGCCTATGTTTTCCAAGTATTGTGTCTGTACACATGCCTCATCCAATGTCCTAGGATTGAAGAGAATCATTTTATTTCATATATGACTACGTAAACCCCCTAGATACTTGAGGAGTACATATGGGTTCTTGGGAGAGATACCTAACATGATGGCCATCTTCCTAAACTCATTGGTGTACTCCTGTATACTCTGCCCCTGCCTCTTCCTCAAGTAGTGCCACGGATCCATTGGTCCTCTACATAACCAATAGGGTAGAATTGGAACTTGATGAGGGTTTCTAAGTCCTCCCACATAGTTATCAACGAATCACCCTCCAGCCTAAGTGTTTCCGTGTGGCTTTCCCACCAAGATAAAGCATGGACCTCTAACTTAAATCTAGCAAATGAAATCTTCTACCCTTCATCTATATGGTGAATCCTAAAATAAACTTCTAGTTGTTGCAACCAATGATTCAGTTTTAATGCATCGATCTCACCTTGGTATGGCTTTATATTCACTTTCTCTTCCATATTGAATAGGGACTGTGAAGGGTTCATGGCACTCAAACTCAACTTCACTTTCTCAAATTATTTCCGCGACTCCTTTCTTGAGTCTTCTTGATCTTTTGATTTCCCCTCCAATTTGTTCTTTAAGTTAGAGCCTCCATCATCTCTGAACGGTCCGAGCTTGGTTTCTAGAAATGCCATGAGGACATTCATATTGCGACTGATGTCAAAAACTTGGGCTTCCAACTGCTCAAATATCTCTTATGCTGGATCTCGAAGGTTATTATGAACATACTCGTTCATCATGGATACGGTTTCTGCAACTTCTCTTTAAGTCGATTCCTGGATCCTACAACTTCCCAAAAATACCCAAAAGAAAAACTTGCTCTAATACCAATATGATCTATAAATTGTTGTGGATATTCCATTGAACAGCTCATCACAACATATTTGATAAATAAAACTAAAATCTACACTATGAAGGTTAAATTCTTTTAGATTCCAAAATATTTAGTTATTTATTTTTTCGCTTATGTATGAAATAGAAAATATGCAAAAAATAGAGAACAGTAAAGTACAATCACACACCATCCACAAGATAACACAAAGATTTTCTTTGGGAAACCCTTACAGGAGAAAACCCATCTAGAAGGTGTGGTTGGTTTGCTCTCTTCTCTCTAGTATGGAAATAATGCAAGTACAAAGAAAGAGGCACTCTCTGTGGAGTTGTCTTTAACATGTGGCTTGTATGGCTGCTACAGAATCTCCCCTCCTCTGTTATGCTCACAGAATACCACTCTTAGATATTTTTCTCGTCTATGGAAAAATATACAATGCACAAGAATGGAACCCCTTATCCCCCTAGTGGATCGGTATTTAACATAGCATGATATCCATCTAGGGGTAGGGTTTTGACTTCCTCAAACTTCAGTTGTGATAAGGTTTTGGACCTTCTAGAATGTTCTTCAAAAATCCACTATGTGGCAAGCCCAACATATCTAAGTAATGGAGGCTGACATGGAATCCACTCGCACCATGGTGATCAATATTGTAGGTCAACTTGCATGAAACATAACTTTCTCATACGAACTCTGATTGATGAACGGTCTACACCATTGGAAAGGTGTTGGTGTGTAGAATATAGAATAATATACCATAGTAAGTTTTGGGACATGTTATCCTATAGCCTAGGGATAACTAAGGATATCACGTCTCAAGGCCCACGAGTCCTAGACATGGAGTATCGAGAGACAGACAACTTGAGCATGGCCCCGGAGGTCCTCTCTTTTCTTTAGTGCAGTCCACTTGTCACCAGCAGCAATATCCATCCCACCAGCTTGGTCCTAAAGTAGTGGTGATTCTTTCTCCATGAGGTAATGAGTCTAGGTATCATGGTATGTATCACTCTAATTTTTGAAGCACTTGAATATGTTGTATTGAATCATTCTTCATTTCATGATGTTTGCTTGGAAATTATGCTCTTTGCCTCGTTCATACCTGGAAAGGTGACATGGTTCCCTAGTAAGTCGATTTCCCTTTAGAATGGGTTTCTACTGGGTAGATTTGTGAAACGTCATCGTTCGTTCCCTCCATACTTACCGTTTTCCATATTTATTCCATTCATCTCCCCTATCCTTGTTTGGGCATTGGGATTGGATACATTAGGAAGGTTTGTACCTTACCTTGTGGGAAGAAGGGGCTAACGTGTTGATGATTACAACTACATGAGACATCCTCCAAGACACAGACCTGAGAGAGATCCCCTGAGATGAGTGTGTGGTTCCTATCTGAGACATAAATGGAATGTAGTGATGGCCTCCTCCTTACAGAGAGTTGAGAAGAAATCCATATGATTCTCCTATGTAACATAGTGTGAAAGAAGATTTGTTGAGTTGGACGTGCTTGTGGCTGAGCACAAGGTGAACGTGTGAATTCCCATGAGTTGGGTGCATCGTTATGAGACAGAGATGAAAATGATGTATTAGCCTCCTTTGAGCACAGAGTTGAGATGATGAACTCCAGATGAATCTCATGTGTAATGTCGTGGGAAAGAAGATCTACTGAGTTGGACATGCCTATGGATGAGCACAGGTGAACGTGATCCTAGTGGTTGAGCACTAATGAGTGTGGTTCTCCTATGAGATGTAGTGATATAGAGATATGGAAATCCCTATGGATGTGCCCCTATTGGTTGATCACTAGTGTGTGTATGATATACCTTGCTATATTGTTCAATATTCAAACTTACCTGTAACCCTAATTGTAATTTAAAGGGTACAGGTCGGCCCCACCTTAATGTAAAAGATAATTAATATGGTAATTGTTAATTATATTGTGAGTTACTGAGGTTGGCCTTGTTGTTCCAATAGACACTTGTGTTGACAGGTTTAGTCTAATATAATTAAAGGTAAATTCCCCATTGAGGAATCATATCTCAAGTGTGAATTTGGAAATTTCATCATGTACATCTTCTTAGGAAAATGCACACCTCTCTTGGGCACTAGTATTCTAGGGTTTGTGAATAACCCTTTTGTGTGATAGGTTTTTTTGGTGGTGGAGGTCTTTCTCTTGAAGAATATAGAAAAGGATTGGTTGGTTTTTCTTCCCTTGTTGAGAAGGGTTTCCCAGGATACTTCTTGTGTACTTGTGCATGGTATTTCTTCTTGTGATTTTGTTTGTTGCAACAAAATTGTTTATGGTTTAATTAAAATGAAAAAATGGAATGAACAGCATGCTTAAACCTTTCCTATTGAAAACTTAACATGGTTTCAGAGCATAGGTATTGAAGAACCCATTGCACAAACAACTTTCATCCATCCTCTCACTCCTTCAAAAATCGTACGACCGTCGTAAGGTTTCCAGAAATTCCGTACGACCTACCTTTTTGAAAGGTTTCAGCACTTGGCACTTAGATGTTGGGGATAAAAAGAGAATAGGTGTGTACGGACTCCTTCATCATACCTCCAACAAGTCTCAGACTGCAATTCCAAGCATTTTGAATTTTTTTCCCTGGGGTTTCTAGGGTTTCGCTAATTTCTGCAGAAAAAATCATAATTGGGTTTCTACAACTCTTTGAAGGAGTTATTCAGCTCACCAGTGTTATTCTATCTTTAAAAGGCTTATTGTTGGAATAATAAGTGTTGAAATATTTTAACTGCGAAGAATATTCTAAATATAATTGAGTTATTATTATATAGATCAAAACCCCTTTTGTGGATTGATCATGTCGGGACTTATGTATGACCAAATCCCCTTTTGTGGATTGGTCAAACCATATTCATATGGTGACATTTGAGAAGTTGGCCCCTAGGGTTTATTAAAGTGGTTTTAACCACTATTGGAAGAATTTGGCCCTTCTTGGTGAAGACACATAACCCTAGCGCCCCCTCAGCGAGTATAAATAAATGAGGATGGTGCATCATTCACTCACTCACTCACTCACTCATCTAGTGCGCAAGTTTTGAATGAAGTTGCAGTTACAAGGAGGAGAGAGAGGTGCATGCTCAATGTTGGATTATCTTTAGTGTTTTGGTATTTATCTTGGCATTGTATTGGCAATCTATATTAAGTAAGTTGTTGTTGGGTTTTCTCCCCCATGAGGGTTTCCCAGGATAAAATGTTGTGTACCTTGTGATTGTGTTTCTCTCAGTGATCCTGCTTATGCTATTATTGTCTAGTAAATTGAAAAGAACTTAATAGAAGCTCTAAATTTAACATGGTATTAGAACTAAACTGAATAGAGAACCTTTCACTGGGTAACCAAAAATGTCACTGTTGTCGTAGAAGAAAAATAAGGATTTCTATTGGAAGGAATTTTTTTACTAAAAACCATCTAGGGAAGTGTGCCTTATCCTAGTGAACTCATTGGCAGCTTAAGCGCACATTTTCAGTATCCATAGCCTCCGCAAAGTGAAACCCTAGTTTTGATTGGTACTAGAAAACCAGAATCAATACCAAAAGTATAGTTCAAGATTTGCGCAGGTCAAGTTTCAGAGGGTAAAACTTGAAATTTTTTTAAACAGACAACTCCAACATACTCACCTCAACCCAACACATCTATTCCTTGGATTAGAATTCAAAAAATTTAAGTTTGAAAAATTAGGGTTTCCTCATAAATCCCTAAGTTGCAGTTGCAGTTGCAGTTGCAGTTATAGTATTAGTAGCAGTTGCAACACCTTTGAAGTTTTAAAGGTTTTTTATTGCCACAGTTGTCTGATGGTGCCACTACCTACCAATATTATCAGAGGTATGTACTTACATATCTTTAAACTGTTAGTTTTAAAAGCGGTATTTGCAAGAGAAGGGGTCTTTTGTCATACATCTAGGAGGATCTCAGATCCAGCACATTTAGAGGAATATTTCACCCCAGGTTTGATTATTTTTATATGCATCTATTTGTTATGACATTATGCACATATAGGTTGTATATTGAAGTTATGGCCATCATACTAACCATTGGTCAAAATTAAATTCAAAGTATTAGATTAATTAAATATGAGATTATAAAGTTTATTCTCTAACTTATATTTCTATCAAGAAAGCATATTATCTCATTACATAGGACACATTGAAGAGAATACTTGTCTTATTGAGAGAAGGAGTTTAGGAAGAAAATCAACAACACTCATTCTCGAGGACAAGAATCCAAGTTCCAGGTTTGATTGATTAATTTGATAAGATTCAAACTTGCTCATGTCGGTTTGATAACTACCTCATTACAAGTAAACACTATAGTTGAGATAAGAAATCTTTAAAAGGTTTTATATTTGGTAGCATGTGAGCATTATTAAGATGAATGCTTATTGAAATCACTTACCTGATACAACTAACATCTCCTCTAGGAGAAAAATCTTGTTTTGGTTCCAGATTACCATGGAGGAATAATTGATCACAACACTAGAAGAGTGTTGCTCTCATTGTGTATTGTATTTCTTACTTTTGACCCTTGTTTCAGGCAGGTCAAAAATAATAGCTCTAAAGGATATATTGTGATGATTGTTCTTGCTATTGTTTTATCATTATTATAAAGAGTATTATTCTTGTTTGTTGTTTCTCCCTTGTTTCATGTGATAACCCTAAGGAAGCTATAGTGACGATTGCAAGATGAAACATACTAGATGAGACATGGAGCAGACTATCCAAGTTGTATACATGATCGTATACATCCATATACCAAAGAAGATGAAGAAGAAGCAATTGTTGAGATACAAAGTATCTCATATGGATATTGATTGTAAGGAGAAGAAGGCTCCAAAGATGACTGAACATTAGAACAAAACTCACAATAGACTTGGTCAAAGGATAATGAAGCCACTTTGACAAGAAGAAAAATTTGTTTGAAGTATGACTCAACTTTTCATACTAAAACTTTGTATTCAACACCAAGTATATCCTGCAGAGACTATGAAGTTTTTGTAGACTCAGATCAGAGTAAGATGATCTCAGAAAGGAGAAGATGGAAAAAAAGAGACATCTTCTAGGACTAGCAGATAGATGCCATGAATTGAGAAGACTAGATTATAGCTTAAGAGACCTCTAGGAGACATGAAATCTCCTGGGAAGATTCCCTTGTTTCAGTGATAGAGAAGGAAGCCAGTCATAAGGAATGGGATATGGATTTTTCCATGAGACTAGAAGGGAAGTCAGTGTTGACTTCCGAGATTGATCTAACAGATCAATCATGTTGTAGATAAAAATATAGAGATGTACAAAGCCTGATTTGTGACCAGAGGATTATCCCAGAAAGAGGGATAAGACTATGACGAGACACGTACTCCAGTAATTGAAGATGTTATCACTCCAAGAAACCCTTTGTGGTTGTAGACCAAAGGTGCTTGGTAACTTCAAGTAAAAATGTTTTTTGTGTTTTGTGTAGATTGATCAGTGGGATAACTCAATTCAAACATGATATTCAGACTGTCAAGATGATAAA
>ML781571.1:636867-656416 GCA_009831015.1 Picea engelmannii
TGTCTAGTCCAAAAGGTTTCATCTACTTTTAATTCGAAAATTTCAAATCTGGGCGAAAATCATAACATTCTGGCCGTTACAGGCTTTCCACAGCGCATAGCCCGTAAAAAACGCTTCCCGCGCTGTTGAAAGTCGCCACTTTCAACAGCTAACGGGTCATAAAATATCGATTTGCGCTGTTGAAAGCGAGCAGATTTTCAAAATCGAATTTCTCGGTCATAAAAAATCCATTTTTCATATATGAATAGTCGATCGACATCTAGAGAATCTCATCTTTCCAATGGTGTTGTCAGATCTTAATTTGGAGCTCAGGAAAGGATTGAAAAGTTCCCTGCAAGTTTAAGTATCATTTTTCCATTTGCAATTCAAAACCCTAAACGATCCTTTGTGAACAATGTCTGATATGGAAACAAAGATTTGATTTGATGTTGCCAACCCAGGAGTACAGCCTCTGTTAGTTGTTGATAATCTTGACTTTCCTCAGTGTGCCTCTTTGTAAGCCCCTGTTAGCTGCGGAAAGTATGCACTTTCCACATCGCGCCACTTTGTAGAAGACCCTCCTTAGCTGTTGAAAGCATGTATCTTTGACAGCGCGCCACTTGAGAACTGATTTTAAGAACCTTTTAAGATTTGACACTTTCAACAGCGCGCCAACTGATGAAACGATCTCCTTAGTTGTTGAAAGTGGGCACTTTCCACAGCGCACAATGAACCTTTGAAAACAAGTTAGTTGTGGAAAGTAAAAATTGACAATTTGAAAAAGAAGACTTTACAATCCAAATTTAAGTCAAACCAAAATCTAAAATTTTGCAGCTAAAAGACTCAACAATGAACTGAGGGAACTATCAATAGCCATGCTATCCACCATATAACCCGACCAAAATGACGGTGCTATTTTGGGAGTTAACAGAAGAAATAGTTCCAGTATTCGTGAAGACAACCAGAACAACCATGATTCTGAGACAGTATGAGATTCATGGGGAGCAATCCCTATATTTGAGATTGAGTTATCTCCAGTTCCAGTTGGTATAGTACATTAATTGGGTCATGGAGACATGACTACAATAGCAGATAGAGATACCTCCATGAAAAAAGAAGAGATGGTTTCAGTATCAGTTATTGAGCCACTCTTAGTTTCAGATGAAGTTGTTGTCGTGATAGAATAGAGGAGAGCTACTCTCATAATGCAATAGTTACAGTGGAAATGAATCATTCATGCGCAAATTCATAAATAACAGCTACAGGTGCAGAATCTCAGTTCCAGAAGGAACAATTATAGAAAGAGTAGAGGTTATACTCTCAGACAGTAAGACAGATAGTGCTTTGTAGAGCTAGCACATGATTGTGCATATTAAATTGCAGCTGAGCAATTGTACTGGGTCGGTACAATGTGATGTGAAAATTTGGTTTGAAGTTGAAGATAGAAAGACTCATGTCTGCGGGATGAAGAAATCTTTGTAGGAGTTAAAGAAAGATCGTAGAGTTTGGTATGGCATAATTGATAGGTTCCTCATGAGCTTGAGCTTTACCAAGAGTAAATATAATTCTAACCTTTACTTCAAGGTTATGAATGATGAGCTAGTTATATTGTTGTTGTATGTGGATGACTTATTCTTAACAGGAGAAGAAAAGCTCATCATAGATTGTAAGAAGAAGTGCATTGCAGAATTTGAGATGAAATACCTAGGCCTAATGCATTATTTCTTAAGTATTGAAGTTTGGCAAAGCCTAGAGAAGATATTCCTTAACTAAGGGAAGTATGCAGTTGAAATACTAAAGAGGTTTGATATGTTGGAATGTAAAGCCATGAACACACCCATGGAAACAAAGTTGAAGCTCATGGTGGATACTTCGCCAGAATTGGTTGATGTTACTCTATATAGACAGATCATTGGATCGTTGATGTATTTGACGAATACCAGATATATATATATTTTTTTTGGAAACTTTGAGTCAGTATCTGGTAGATCCCAGACATGTTCACCTTGTTGTTGCAAAACATGTGATGAGATCCCTTAAGGATACGTTGGACTTTGGTCTCTTTTGTACTGGAGATCACGACTTCAGACTGGCTAGTTATACTGATTCAGATTGGGCTGGAAGTGTTTCTAATAGAAAGAGCACTTTAGGATGTTGTTTCGGTATGGATTCAGCCACGACTTCATGGTGGAGCAAGAAGAAATCCAGTATTGCTCCAAGCACGGTAGAAGTGGAATACATTGTTGCATGTTCTGCTAGTTTTGAAGCCATATGGCTTTGGAAGTTGTTGACAAGTCTATTTGATCTAGAGATGGAAGCCACTGTGATTCTATGTGATAACCAGAGTTTCATAAAGATGACGAAGAAACTAGTGTTCCATGATAATTCGAAGCACATAGAAATTAGGAATCACTAAATTCATGATATGGTGTAGAGAGGATCTATAAAGATCCAATATGTTGGCACAGATAAGTAGGTTGGAGATGTGTTGACCAAGCCTCTGTCTCGTGTAAATTTTGAAAACTTTTGAGACAAGCTTGGTATAGTCTGAAAGGACCTCCCTCGAAAGGGGGAGTGATGTTGATGATACTATGGTATCCTGACCAATAGTGGGTATATTAGTTAGGATTTTATATCCTAGGGGACTCATCATCCCTGGATAGATACCAAAGGTCTGGTAAGGATGGTCTATCAGAGTACCTGTGCATGTATATGTCAGTTGTGGTCAATAGTGGTAGCTCCGTTAGGATTTTATATCCTAGGGAATCATTTGATTCTTGGGCAAATCCCAAAGGTCCGGTATGGAAGGTCTGTCAGAGTACCATGTGGTAGCTCCATTAGGATTTTATATTGTAGGGAATCCTATGATTCCTGGGCAGATCCCGAAGGTCCGGTAAGGACGGTCTGTCAGAGTACCACAAAATGTTTTTGTTGCACCTGCCTCATTTTGTTGATATATGATGATGATTTTGTTATCTCAACCTCGTGTTGATGATGTTTTTGTCTCAACCTCATGTTGATGATGTTGTTGTCTCAATATCATGTTGATGATATTGTTATCTCAACCTCGTGTTGATGATGTTGTCTCGACCTCGTGTTGATGATGTTGTTATCTCAGCCTCATGTTGTTGATGTTGTTGTCTCAACCTCGTGTTGATGATGTTGTTGTCTCAGCCTCGTGCTGATGATGTTGTTTCAACCTCGTGTTGATGATGTTGTTTTAGCCTTGTGTTGATGATGTTGATTGATTCAGCCTTGTGTTGTTGATAACAATGTACCAACCTTGTGTTGGTGATATTGTTTCTCTAACTTCTTTCTATTGATGTTGATGTTTCAGCTTCATGTTGATGATGATGATGATGATGTTATTCTAGCTCCATGTTGTGAATGATGATGATGATGTTATTCCAGCTCCATGATGTGAATGATGATGATAATGCTATTCCATCTCCATGTTGTGAACAATGATGATGATACTAATTAAACTCCATGTTGTGAATGATGATGATATTGATGATGAGAAAAAAAATTGATGATTTGTAGATGTGTCAGTCAGTGTTCCAGATGTTGATGATGTTGTTTCCCTCTCTCTCTCTCCTCATGATATTGTATTGTGTTATGTCAGTAGAATACCCTTCTTGTTAAGGGGGAGTGTTGAAATATTGTAACTACAAAGAATATTCTAAACATAATTGAGTTATTATTATATAGATCAAATCCCCTTTTGTGGATTGGTCAAACCATATTCATATGGTGACATTTGAGAATTCGGCCCCTAGGTTTTATTAAAGTGGTTTTAGCCACTATTGGAAGAAGTTGGCCCTGCTTGGTGAAGAGACATAACCCTAGCGCCCCCTCAACGAGTATAAATAAGTGAGGATGGTACCTCATTCACTCACTCACTCAATCACTCATATAGTGTGCAAGTTTTGAAGGAAGTTGTAGTTGCAAGGAGGAGAGAGAGGCGCATGATCAAAGTTGGATTATCTTTAGTGTTTTGGTCTTTATCTTGGCATTGTATTGACAATCTATATTAAGGAAGTTTTTATTGGGTTTTCTCCTCCATGAGGGTTTCCCAGGATAAAATGTTGTGTAGCTTGTGATTGTGTTTCTCTCAGTGATCTTGCTTATGTTATTATTGTCTAGTAAATTGAAAATAACTTAATAGTGGCTCTAAATTTAACAATAAGTCCAACAAAACCTAAAAGTGCAAGCCTAGCCTAACCGTTAGGTTTTATAGCCTAGTTGACAAGGGTTTGTGAAGAATCCAAAATTAAAATGAGAAAAATCATGATGGAAGACAAGCTTGATGGTTCAAGAAAACTCAGTTCCAGGAAGACAAGACCTCAAGGAGATGAAGAAATCAACATCTCAGCACTCTCGGGTATGGTACCTACCAATGATAATACTTGGTTAATTGACAGTGGTGCCTTGAGGCACATGACCAGTCTTAGATATCACCTAACAAATTTTGTTGAGAAAGAGACACATCTACATGTTGTCCTTGAAGATGATGCTAGATAAAATGTGAGAGGGGTTGGAACTTCTACCTTCCAACTAGATTCAGATATGCAGCTTCAATTAAAAGAAGTACTATATGTACCCGGAATGAAGAGGAACCTTGTCTCCATTTTTTCCTTGGAAGACAAAGGCTACAAGGTTACCTTCTCAGAAGGAAGAGTTCTTGCATGGCACAAAGACTCTCATATAAATTCTACAAAGGTAATTGGTGTTCGAGAAAACAGATTGTACAGATTAACCATCAAACCATTCTAGGCCTTGCTACATGACACTATCAGCTTGAGTGAACTACGGAATAGAATACTTTCTCACATTCATTATAGAGCTCTCCCAGCTCTAGGGAAAATGGTAACATGTCTTCGAGAGATACAGATTCAGCATAAAGGTGTTTGCAAAGGTTGTGCTCTTGGAAAAAATGTTAAAGGATCCCTCTCAAGCAGTGACAATAGATCCAAGGAAATCTTGGACTTGATACATTCAGATGTGTGTGGTGTTGAATTTTCAATGAGCTATGGCTCATGGATGATTTACTTTAAAAAAAAAAATAGTTTTAGTTGAACGATAACTACTGCAGCAAACCAAGATCACAAGAAAGATAATCATGCACAATAAAACAAGAAGTATCATGGGAAACCCTTCTCAACAAGGGAAGAAAACCCAGCCAATCCTTTATTATATTCTTCAAGAGAAAGAGCTCCCATGCCATCACCAAACCTAGCACACAAGAGGGTGTTGTAATTCTCATAATTTCATATCACAACTTCTGAAATCATGAGATGACACAATGATAAGTGTGTTTCCTCAATGGGGATTCACCTTTATTTATATAATACTTATCACATCAAATGATGTGTCTATTCGCACAATAGGGATGACCTCAATAACTCAAAATATAATTAATAATTACCATATTAATTATCTTTTACATTAATTATCTTTTACTTTATGGTGGGGCCAACCTGTACCCTTTACATTACAAATAGGATTACAGGTATGTCAGAATCTTGAACAATATGGCAAGTGATCTCATACACCCACTAGTGCTCAGCCACTAGGGGCACATCCATCTGTGCTCAGCCACAGGGATGTCCACATCTCTATCTCACTGTGTCTCACAAGAGAACCACACTCACTAGTGCTCAACCACTAGGATCACGTTCACATGTGCTCATCCATAGGCACATCCAACTCATCAAATATTATTTCTCACTACGTTACACAGGAGAGTCGTATGGATTTTATCATCTCAACTCTCTGCTCGGAGGAGGCTAATACATCGTTTCATCTCTATCTCAAAACGATGCACCTAGTTCATGGGACTTCACACGTTCACATGCTCAGCCACAAGCATGTCCAACTCAACAAATCTTCTTTCTCAATGCGTTACACAGGAAAATCATCTGGAGTTCATCTCAACTCTCTACAAGGATGAGGCCAACACAACGTTCCATTTCTGTCTCATATAGGAACCACACACCCAACTCAGGGACTCTCTCTCAGGTCTTTGTCCTGGAGAATGTCTCACGCAGTTGTAATAATCAACACTCCCTCTTAGCTAGGGAGGCATTCTCCATCATGCCAAGTCTCGCATGGAAGTAATCGAACTTCGTCTTTACTTTAGTCATCAACACTTCCTCTCAGCTAGAGAGGTATTCTCCACCAAGTCATTTTCTCACGAAGGTACTCGATCTTCTTATTGGCAAGTAGTTTGGTGAAGATATATGCAATATGCCCATGTGTAGGAAGGTACTGCACGTGTACTTATTTCCTCGGCACCATGTCTCTGATATAATGATATTTTATCTCAACATGTTTTGAACACAGGGTTCTCAAAGAGCTTCACATAGCTCTGGTTATAATAATAGAATCCATCTCATGATCAAAAAAATCTATCAGAGTCTTGTGAAGACACACTGCTTTGCGGACTTCCACACTCAATGCTATATACTTTGCTTCTGCGCTACTCAAGACCACAGAGCTTTGTTTCCTGCTGCACCAGGAAACCATGGCAAACTCCAAGGTAAAACAACAACCGAATTTTCTCTTTGGTACACTGTACTCTTTGTTCAATCTGTATCGACATATCCCTGCAAACTCAAGTTCACACTGGAGGCATATCTCAGGCCATATCCAACTCTGCCTTGTATAAATATCAATACATTATTTACTTTTATCGAGTGAGTATGTCTCTGTTGAATCATGGATTGACTAAGCACATTTGTTGCATAGAATATATCAGGTCTAGTGTTAACCAGATAAATCAATGATCCAATCAGCTATCGGTACACATGTGGGTCAATCTTGTATGAATCATCATCATTTATTTTTCGTCAAATCCATCACCATCGGTGTAGACATGGATTTGCATTATGTCATATTGAACTTCTTTAATATCCCCACTGTATATTTTCCTTGACTTAGGAAAGTCTCATTGGTCCTCTGTCATACTTCTTGTCCCAAGAAGTAGTGCATCACACCCAGATCCTTCATCTTGAAATCAGAAGTCAAGGCTTGCTTGTATCCAACAACATGGCTTCTTGAATAAGTCATCAACATCAGGCTATTGTCACCATCAATGTAATAGTATAGGTTTGGATCAGCAACACTCTTGTTGAAACCCAAACTCATCAAGAATCCATGTATCTGATGTAGTACAGATGGAAGTGCATCAGGATACTAGATCAATATGTCTCATCATATTTCACTCCATCTTCTTGTGAGAATCCTCTGACTACAAGTCTCATTTTGTATTTCTTGAAACTTCCATCAGTTGCATGTCTTTCTGCCTCTTGCAGATTTTATCAAGCCCGGACATGATTTTTATGGCCTACACAAAGTCCCTAGGAATATTAACTGAAACAACTGGATCAAATGTATCATGGCTATCTCCCTCTGGACAGCTAAAGAGGAAGAAAGTATTGTCTCTCTTTCTCAATTGGTTTGACTCTTTCTGAGTCAAGCGACTCCCTCTAAAGTATGAAGGATAAGCATCTTCCTTTGTTGTTAACTTGCTTGGAACAAGAAAACAAATGAAAGGAACAAGACAAGAATATCTCCTAGAGGAGATTCATGAGTATATCTCTAGAATCAAAACAATCTAAGGATTGTTGTCACAGCTGTAACACCTACTTGTAATGTAGCAACCTTAGAAACGTATCATGATAATTAAAACAATCAAACCTGGAGTCTTCACTTCTAGTTTATTGTTCTTTTGTATGTACTGAGATCCCTCTGGATCCACAATTGTACCAAGGGTTCCTTCCTCCCACAAGTGCTATTATGACAATGATGCAAATAATATATATAAGTGCATACCTGATAGTGTACAACAATGAAGATTCTTCATGTCTGTCATAGACTTAGGAGATAAATTATGTTGATGTACATCACTAGCTCCAAACCTAGTCTCCTAGAGACAAGGGTTGAAAGTCTAGTCTTCTTACTAGGACTTGAATATAACCCATGCTCAAAAGTCACACCACATATGTAAAAACGTCCTTGATTGATCTTCACATCACCATGCAATCCTTAGAGTTGCACTTCTCAATTTTGACTACAACCACCTATCCCAGACTTGAATTATCTTTAGATTGTCCTTAGTTCATTCTAAGATATAGCTTCACCAATAGGTCTTAATTTGACTTCAAAACTAATGTCAAAACAGTCTTCAAAGTGTTGTCTAATCTGGAAACTTATACATGAAGTCTGCCTCATATTTGTTGCCTATTTTGATGTAGTTTTCTCTTGGATCTACCTCAGACAACCTTAGATCCACCCTCTATTACAACCTTCAATCCACCATAGAATTTCCTCATAAAATATTGTAACATGTCTGTTGGTTTAGGGTTTAATTCTACAAGTTTGTGTTCAAAACAGCCCTTAGTAGTTGCCTAAAAAAAAAACTTGTGGCTAGCATGTCGAGCCTCTCCTGGGTTGTGGTTTTTCTCTCTTTTTCTAGCAGGCCAAGCCACCAAGGAACAAGAGGCTACCCCCCCCCCATGTTGTCCAGAATTCTGGCCCTTTATTTTACCATAGATTTATGGGTTGTGGTAGCCTTAGTTTTCTCCTTATAAGGGGTTTGGCCCTTCTTCATCAAGTGTCTCTTCTACAACAGCTTTTAGAGGGGCCTCTCCCTTGTTGCGATCTCCTTTTAGGGTCTTCAACAAGACTCTCCTTGTTGTGGTATCCTCTTAGGGTCTTCAACAGGCCTCTCCCTTGGACTATCTCACAGACCTCCAAAAACACCCATCCACAGTCTGCTTACTAGCAGGGGTAGCCTCTTATACTTAGCGATATTTTTCTATGCCTCTCGCAGCCTTATTTCCCTAGGCCAAACCTCATGTAGGTTGTGGCTAACCTCTCCTAGACTAGTTGTTCTTTTAACTGGCATGTGGAAGCCCTCCACATAGGTCTATCCCTGTGGCCACTCTCCTTTTCATATTACTGTCCAAAAACAACGAACTGGAGGCTTCACCCAGTCCCTCTTTATCGTTGGACTGAGGTCATTAAATATCCACAGAGAATTAAGAAAAAATCCGGCCATCTTTTCTTATATTAGTGGTAAAGGTTTAGAAACCTTTCTTCAATTGTGCAATGGTCATCTTTAGGACCTGCTCTAAAACCATGTTGAATTTTCAATGAGCTATGGCTCATGGATTTACTTTAAATTTTCTATTTAGTTTTACTTGAACCATAACTACTGCAACAAACCAAGATCACAAGAAGAATAACCAGCACAAGAACACAAGAAGTATCCTTGGAAACCCTTCTCAACAAGAAAAAAAAAAACAGCCAATCCTTTTCTATACTCTTCAAGAGAAAGAACTCCCACAACATCACCAAACCTAGCACACAAGAGGGTGTTGTAATTCTCATAATTTCAAATCAAAACCTCTGAAATCGTGAGATGAAACAATGATAAGTGTGTTTCCTCAATGGGGATTCACCTATATTTATATAAGACTTATCACATCAAATGACGTGTCTATTGGCACAATAGGGCCGACCTCAATAACTCAAAATATAATTAATAATTACCATATTAATTATCTTTTACATTAACTATCTTTTACTTTATGGTGGGGCCGACCTCTACCCTTTACATTACAAATAGGATTACAAGTAAGTCTGACTCTTGAACAATATAGCAAGGGATCTCATACACCCACTAGTGCTCAACCACTAGGGGAAAATCCATTTGTGCTCAGCCACAGGGATATCCACATCTCTATATCACTGTGTCTCACAGAAGAACCACACTCACTAGTGCTCAGCCACTAGGATCACGTTCACTTGTGCTCATCCACAAGCACGTCCAAATCAACAAATCTTCTCTCACTACGTTACATAGGAAAGTCATCTATATTTCATCATCTCAACTCTCTGCTCAGAGGAGGCTAATACATTGTTTCATCTCTATCTCATAACGATGCACCCAACTCATGGGATTTCATAGGTTCACCTGTGCTCATCCACAGGCACATCCAACTCAGCAGATCTTATTTTTCATTGCATTACACAGGAGAATCATCTGGATTTCATCTCAACTCTCTACAAGGAGGAGGCCAACACAACGTTCCAGTTCTGTCTCAGATAGGAACCACACACCCAAGTCCAGGGCTCTCTCTCAGGTATGTGTCCTAAAGGATGTCTCACGCAGCTGTAATCATCAACATGTGGGCCAATGACTATTGCATCTATGAATGGGTACTTATAATATGTACTCTTCATAAATGATCACTCCTGGAAAACTTGGATTTACTTCCTAAAGAACAAGGATGGAATCCTTGCAAAATTTCAATAATTCAAAGCTCAGGTTGAGAACCAGACCGGAAGAAAAAACAAAGTATTAAGATCAGATAATGGAGGAGAATACACCTCCAAAGATTTCAGCAGTTTTTGTATTGAAGTAGGGATCAAGAGGGAGTTCATAGTTCCTTACAACCCTCAACAAAATGGGGTTGCAGAGAGGAAAAACATAACTATCATCGAAGCAACCAAAGAAATGATACATGATCAGAGTCTACCTATGACTCTATGGGAAAAATCATGTATGAAAACAGTGTATGTTTAAAATAGAAGTCCTCATCAAATCTTGAAGAACGTTACTCCAGAAGAATCACGTTACTCCAGAAGAATCCTTCACCAGAGTAAAGCATGATATTGGACACTCAGAATATTTGGGTGTCCAGTATATTTTGATGTACCCAAAGAGAGGAGATCCAAGCTAGAACCTTCATGGAGAAAGGAAACATTTGTAGGATACAGTGAATCCTCAAAGTCATATCGAAACTACATTCCTGATCAAAGACAAATTGAAATAAGCAGAGATGTTACTTTTTAAGAAGAAGTATCCTTCCAAAGATCTAGAGAATCTCAGATGGAAATTGACAATGAGACAATGCCTTCTCCCCCTTCAACATTTCATAGGGAGACAAACATTATTCCAGTTGATCCAGTTGTTCCAAATGACCCAGTTGCTCCAAGTGACATGCCCAAAGATATTACAGTTGGACATAAAAGTCCTACTTGGGACCAACAAACTCTACAAGAAGCAGAGGGACATAAATCCCCTCAAGGAACAACCAGAGAGAGAAAGAGACCAAATATATTCCCAAGCTACCTTTTAGCCATGACCCACATCATTGACTCAGAGACATCTTGTCATGGAGAAGCTTCAGGTGAACAAGTATGGCAAGATGCCATGACTGAAGAATATCAATCTATATTGAAAAATGATGTATGGGATATTTTTCCAAGACCAAAGGGAAAGTCTATAGTGACTTCCAAATGGATTTATAAAATCAAGCATCCAGCTGATGGAAGCATCGAAAAATACAAAGAAAGATTTGTAGCCAGAGAGTTCTCACAAGTAGAGGGAGTTGACTATGACAAGACTTTTTCTCTAGTATCCTGTTATATTTCCATTCGTTCTATCATTGCACTAGTTGATTCCATGGGTTGGAAGCTACACCATATGGATGTAAAGACAACCTTTCTCAATGGTGAAATTGAGGAAGAAATTTATACCGAGCAGCCAGAAGGATTCGTTATACACAACGAAAGATCTCATGTGTGCAAGTTGAAGAAATCCCTATATGGTCTAAAGCAAACACCATGTGCTTGGTAAGAGAAAATGGATGGATTTCTGATGAGTATTGGATTCAACAAAAGTGTTGTTGATCCAAACTTATATTATCACATTGATGGCAATGAACGTTTGATCTTGGTCCTATATGTGGACGACCTTTTCCTCACCGGTTCAGAGAGACTCATTGTTGAATGAAAATGAGCATTGATTGCTAAATTTGAAATGAATGATTTGGGATTGATGCACTACTTATTGGGACTAGAAGTATGGAAAAGGACAGATAAGATTTTCCTAAGTCAAGGAAAATATATTGTGGAGATAAAGAAAAAATTTGGTATAACAAAATGCAAATCCATGCCCACTCCAATGGTGATGGATTTGAAGAAGATGAGTGATATTGATTCAGGAGAAGTAGATCCACACTTATACAGACAGTTGATTGAATCACTAATGTATCTGGTTAACTAGACTGGATATATGTTATGCAGTAAATGTGCTTAGCCAATTTATGAACCAACCGAGAAAAACACATTGGATAGCAACAAAATATGTATTGAGATACTTACGAGGCATAGTTGGTTATGGCCTAAGATATGCCACCAGTGTAGACTTGAGATTGCATGGATATGTCGATGCAGATTGGGAAATGAGCGCAGTGGACAGGAAAAGCACCTCTGGTTGTTGCTTCACTTTAGGATCTGCCATGCTTTCTTGGTGTAGCAAAAAACAAATCTCAGTGGCATTGAGTACCGCAAAGGAAAAGTACATTGCATTGAGTGTAGCAGTCTACGAAGCAGTGTGGCTTCGCAAACTTCTAACTGACTTATTCAATCATGAGATGGATCCTACTACTATTCATTATGATAACCAGAGTTGTGTGAAGCTCTCCGAGAACCCTGTGTTTCATAACATATTGAAACGCATCGAGATAAAATATCACTATATCAGAGACATGGTGCAAAGGAAGACAATACACCTACAGTATCTTCCTACCCATGAGCAGATCGCAAATATCTTCACCAAACCACTTGCCAAGACAAAGTTTGAGTACTTTCGTGAAAGACTTGGCCTAGTGGAGAATGCCTCCCTAAATGAGAGGGAGTGTTGATGATTACAGTTAAGTGAGACATCCTTCAGGACACAGACCTGAGAGAGAACCCCTGAGATGGGTGTGTGGTTCTTATCTGAGACAAAATTGGAATGTAGTGATGGCCTCCTCCTTACAGAAATTTGAGAAGAACTCCAAATGATTCTCCTGTGTAACACAATGAGAAAGAAGATTTGTTGAGTTCGATATGAATGTGGTTGAGCACAAGGTGAACATGCGAATTCCCATGAGTTCGGTGCATCGTTATGAGACAAAGATGAAAACAATGTATTAGCCTCCTCTGAGTAGAGAGTTGAGATGATGAACTCCAGATGACTCTCCAATGTAATGCAGTGGGAAAGAAGATTTGTTGAGTTGGACGTGCCCGTGGATGAGCACAGGTGAACATGATCCTAGTGGTTGAGCACTAGTGAGTTTGGTTCTCCTGTGAGATGCAGTGAGATAGAGATATGAACATCCCTATGGATGTGCCCCTAGTGGTTGAGCACTAGTGGGTGTATGAGATCCCTTTCTATATTGTTCAAGAGTCAGACTTACATGTAACCCTAATTGTAATGTAAAGGGTACATGTTAGCCCCACCTTAATGTAAAAGATAATTAATCTGGTAATTATTAATTATATTTTGAGTTAGTGAGGTCGGCCCTATTGTGCCAATAGACACTTATGTTGACAGGTTCAGTCTAATATAAGTAAAGGTAAATTCCCCATTGACGAATCATATCTCAAGTGTGAATTTGGAAATTTCAGCAAGTACATCTTCTTGGGAAAAGTGTGCACCTCTCTTGGGCGCTAGTCTTCTAGGGTTTGTGAAGCACCCTTTTGTGTGCTAGGTTTTCTTAGTGGTGGAGGTTTTTCTCTTGAAGAATATAGAAAAGGATTGGCTAGGTTTTCTTCCCTTGTGGAGAAGGGTTTCCCAGGATACTTCTTGTGTACTTGTGCATGGTGCTTCTTCTTGTGATCTTGGTTATTGCAACAAAATTGTTTATGGTTTAAGTAAAATGAAAAAATGGAATGAAATTCATGCTTAAACCTTGCCTATTGAAAACTTAACATAAAGTTCTAGAGGGTAAAAGTAGTCAGCAAGAGTTAAAATGCAATGTTGAAACCTTCAAGATGATTTGCCTAGGGATCCTCAAGAAAGCAATGAAAAGCTTCTCAGTAAGAAAATAGGACCCATAATATAACATAAACACTCAAGGTATTAGTTGATGGATAGGGGGTCTCAACACGAGCTGGCCTATTATGACCATGGGCATGTAGTGGTATGACACTACCAACTATCTGGTCACCAAACCAGGGTAGTGGATCTTGGTGGCATAGCCAAGAGAAAGGGGGTCTCATCACCAACCAACCTTCTCATTTCCGTGAAATGTTTGTGGATAACGTTGTCACCTTTAGTCATCAACCTAGGATAGTGGCCATCAACTATTTCCCTTGAAGTAAAAGATAAAAAAATCAAAAGAAAAAAAGCTAAGAGAAAGGAAATGAATGGGATAGGAAACAATTGCATTTATGAAAAGGTTCCCTCTACAAAGGCACCAACAAGTAAGACTTTACATTTCCCTGTTATTACATGCACCCCATGCCACAACATAGAATTACATGACTTGGACTAGATTCCACCTAGGAAACACCCCAAACTTAAGAGAGGTTAGCCCAATAAGACACCTTGAGACCTCCTCCAAACCTAACTTGTCAAATTGAATAACGTCTTTGAGCATTTGTCTAGGTTAAGGGGGGTTTGATGCACATGTTTGGGTAATTTAATTATTGGATGTGATTTGCATGTTATGATCCCTGTGACTTATGAACCCCTGGAGGGCATACTTGTTGATACATTACATGTCTCGGTGTAGAAGAACACATGAGGGAATGACTAGATCAGACCTTCATGGGGGCTTAAATCCCACAAATGGATGTTGAAACCCTAGCCAAGGGTAAGAAGAGATTGAATACTTGCACCAAGAAGAAGAAAGATGTTGCCTTTGGAGGCACCCTGCAGAGCTATACCCAGTGTACCTTGCCCTTTCCACATGGACGCTAGCCCTTGAGGGCACTAGACATCACCATGACAAGCCCTAGATGTCATTCAGAGCTAGGGTTTCATTTTGGAGGCATTTCTGAGCTTGGTAGCATGTGTGGGCGTCATTTTAGGCCTCTAGAGGCCAAGGACCCCACTTTCCCAACTCAATGTTCCACCTATGGGCCTCAATGTCACCCTAGAAGGGCATGACAACACCCTTGGAGGTGTCTTGGATGCAAATTAATTTTAATTATGTCAAAATTTATTTTTGTTGTAAACTGGCCAGGTCGACCATGTTTTTGACCTAAAAATTAATTAAAGGTCAAAAGTTTGTATAAATAAACATAAAGTACTCTCATTTTCACATCACAACTTGTCATTTGAGACAAGTTGTGAGGCAACACTCTTGTTTAAGGCTCATTTTTTGCAACTTGGATCAATTTTGGAAGTTTTATGGTGATCTTGCATGGTATTCTCATAATTATTCTTGGTGCAAGTGAGTAAAATCGGCATTTTATCATCTATTGAATGGTTTATTGTATGGTTTTATTTTCTCATA
The DNA here is from genome assembly GCA_009831015.1 of Picea engelmannii. Lineage (NCBI taxonomy): Eukaryota > Viridiplantae > Streptophyta > Pinopsida > Pinales > Pinaceae > Picea > Picea engelmannii. The sequence continues at coordinate 652,149 of ML781571.1, forward strand.
CAAGATTATGAAATTGCATGGTGTATTTAATGTTTGAAGTAAGAAACTTAAGTTGCTACTTTGTTACTTTTTATTTACCAAGTTTTTCATTGGATTGATCTAGTAACTAGTAAAACCCTAGAGCCCTAAATTGCTAGCACTCTAAGGCTTTGGACTTAGTTATTGTTTCATAAGTTTTACTCCATAAAAATCCTAAGGAGATCAAGGCGCTAGGGCCTAGAATTTCCTACACCTTAGCATCTTGTTTCTTGAGGCCAAAGCCTAGGATGACTTAAGTTACTACTTCTCCTATGCTTTTTCCCTTAGAATTTTGTGCATCATCATCATTAATTTGCAACCTTAGAACAAGTCGTCCCCTTTGACTCCATTACCCTTGAAGGCACTAGTCCTATTCTCTTATCTCTTGACCGGAATCAACTCAAACTCTTTCACTCTTTCACTTCATACTCTACTAATTTGCTAACCTAGTCTAGGAATACTAACAGCTAATTTGTTGTTGTCATAATCATTGCTACAACTATCATTTTTGCAACTTATATCAGCGCATTAACCATCTAAGTCATCCCAAAATTTGTGTGAGGCAAGGTACCATCAATATGTGTTAAAGTGCATGCTGAATTGCCTTTTCTAGAGTCCAAATTCTGAAGTTGTTACCATTGTCATAGTTGTTGTTGCAGTCACTGTTGCAACCCCTAACAACCCTAAATTCATCCATAAAACCATTGGGCACTTGTACTAATCAAACCATAATCATTGGATATTGAAGTAGTGTCTTATTGCTTTATTATAGTGTTTTTCTAATGTGGTTTCCATTGTTGTCATCATCATTAATTAATGTTGTTATAAATGTTTAGACAGTCATTTAATTCATTCATTGACTTGTATTTATCTTGAAAAGTGTGAGTGACAAACCATTATCAAGTTTGTAAGACTATTGTATCTCTTCCTTGTCATCATAACTTGCACCTTTCAAGATACATTCTTGCTACGGTAATCTCAATTTCATTGTATAGTAATTTGTGTAGGAAGCACATAATTTGTTTAAGAAGTCATTGATTATAACTGTTGCTACTAATGTTTGATGTTTCATTGGTAAAGGGAAGGTACAAACCCATTCTCATTTCCCCTTGTCCTTTTAAACTTCACCAAAATGACTTATTCTACTAAGTGACCTAGAGAGAGGGGTGGGTTTTCACCACATCTTTTTTTCCCTTCATCAACCAGCTAGGTCCTGGGACGTCTCCCTTGGAGTGAGGTCTTTCTCCTCCTAAAGAGAAAGAGGTACCCTATTGGGGTGACAATGATAGGTTTATCTCCGTGTTACGTCAATCTAGGCCTACTTGCCTTTAGGCTTTGGGAAATTATAGATTGTGCGATAACAGGCCAAAACAATTTGTTGTTTGATACCTCAAAATGGCTCTGGAAGATTTCAAAATATCTTTTGGACCCAAATTTCTAAATTTGGACCAACTGCCAAAATGGAACTATAAGTTGATTCCTTCAATTTTTTCCACGTAGAAAGTACTGAGATAGATGACAAATAATATAATGATCCAATCTGGATCAACGTGCCTCTAAGTTAAATGGATACATTTGACCAAATGAACCCCTACTTGTACAATGTACTTCACATGGCTATTCACTTGGATAGGGCCTTGGTCCTTTGGAGGACTTTGAGGGGCTACTTGCACATTTAATGGAGGCCCTCCCACCATTTTTGTGAAGTTGTTGCACATTATTTTTATAAGGATGTTGAGCCTTATGAGGACGTGGCACCCTTGTTGAGATGTCCTAACACGTATTGGAGATGACATGACACCTTGATGTGTTGGAAATATTGTTGTCATTGATGTTAAAGACAGGGGGAGCCTACAAATGTCCAAGATAAATATTGTGAGCCTACATATGTCCAAAATAAATATTGCAATATGGAGATTGTTGAAAGTATTATTTTTGGATTTTTGATGGTCAGTTTGAATACCCTATCTTTGAAGGCATTTTAACCCTACATACCTAGCTCAAATGGGAGCTCAAATAATATGGTTGGAAATCTTATTCCAATACCTTTTCAAACATATGTAGCATTCCCTCTAACTCCTTAAGAATGCGGAGATATGATTTTTTTCATCTGAAAACCCAGCCAAAAAATTGAGGTTGGCTCAACCAATCTTCACAAGTCGGCCTTGTTATCCCCGCTTTTTAGGGATAACTAGGAGATCATGTCTCGAGGCCCACAGGTCCTAGACATGGAGTATCGAGAGAAGGATTGACCTGAGCATGGCCCTGGAGGGCCAATCCTTTTCTTCTTCCATCAGCTTTATCTTGTCAGCAACAACAACATCCATCACCATTGGCTTGGTCCTGTATCAGAAGAGGTTCTTGCTCCATGAGATAATTGGTCTAGGTATCATGGTATGTGTCACTTTTGATCATTGAAACCTTTAAATATATGCATCTGATTCCTTTTATCTCTAACAACTTCTTGGATCTTACATTGGCCCACTTGACCATGATTGGGGGAATTGATAGGGTGCCCTAGCAAGCTTGTTCCCATAGGTTTTGGTTTGCCACTGGGAATTTATGAAGAGCCATCGTTCGCTCCCATCATAGCACCACTGTTTCATCTTGTCTCCCGCTCATTTATCCCATTCCCCTTGTCCAGGCATTGGGTTGACCTATTTGTAGGATTGCACCTTATCTCGTGGGAAGAAGGGGCTAAAGGCCTAGACGGTAAAAGAAGCTAGTAAAAGAAAAAAGCCTAAAATGAAACCTTGAGATACTTTGCCTAGGGATCTCAGAGAAGGCAATAAAAATCCTCTCAGCAAGAAACAGGAGGGACCCGAAAAATAAAAAACGAGATCTAGTCAGAGGATAGGGGGTCTCATCATGAGCCAACCTATTAGGTTCATGGGTACCAAGCAGTATGACATTGCCACCATCTGGTTAACATGTCAGGGTAGTGACCTTTGGTTGCATGGCCAAGGGAAAGGGGGTCTCATCACAAGCCAGCCTTCTCATCTCTGTGAAAGTACTTGTGGGTAACATTGTCAGCTCTGGTCACCATGCCAAGACAGTGTCCTCTAGTTAGCCCTTGAATAAAAAGAAAAAGCAAATAAAAGAATAAAGGCAAAAAATGGGCTTGGAAAAAATGCATCCATGATAGGTACAACTCATCTTCTACAAAGGCACCCATAGATAACATTATGCATCCTTGGCCCACACTGCACCCACATGTCTGGACATCCCCTAGCCACAACACCTCACTTACATGGCTTGGATAAAATCCTCTTGGAAACTTTCCTTTTCTTGTGGATACTATCCCAATAGGACGTCGTGTCTTTTTCTCTAATCTTGTATTGTAGGTTTTGTAATGTCTTTGAGCTATTGACCAATATATCAGGGTTCTTATGCATATGTTTAATAATATTAATCATGAAATGTAATTGACATTGCTACAATCCCTATGACTAATGAGCCCATGGAGGGTGTAGCTTTTGAAGTGCAGGACCATGCCCGATGGACAGGTACCATTTGGATCGGTACACATGGGAGATGATCAGTTCATACCTCCACGGGGCTGAAGAGCCCACTAGATAGATGTTGAGACCCAATCAGGGGGCAGAGACGGTACAGTGGTTGATCAGGGTTTTGCACTGGAGAAGAAGAGGACGTTTCATTAGAGGCACTTTGGCAGAGCCCAGCCTAGGGGGATTGACCCACTTCTAGTGAAACGTTTGCCCTAGATGGCCCAGGATGTCACCTATTGGCTCATGACGTCATCTTGAGTGTGTGGCAGTTTGACAGGGAAGTTGGCACGTGTGGCATGATGGAGAGGCCCAAAGAGGGCTAACGTTTTGCTCTTTGTTGCTGCATTTTCCCTAAAAACGGGTTAACGTCTCCCTTAGAAGGGGTGACGTCTCACTTTTTGCTCAATTAGGGTTTTAATTTGACAATTAAATGTAAAAACAATGTTATTTTGGTATTATGGCCTTGTCATCCTTTTTATGACCTAAAAAGTAAAATTAGGTCATTGATACACTATATATTGAGGGTTTTGACTCTCATTTTATCATGATTCATCTCTCACTCATTAGTGAGGTCTGATTTTAGCGCCCTACTTGGGTGTTTTTGTTGGTTTAGTGAGGCGCACTTGTTGAAGGAAGGCATTTCTTGGCATTTTATGGTGTTTCTCTTGAAGGAAGGTGTTACAACTAGGGTTTGCATGGTTATTTCTTGATGAATTGTAAGTATTTTTCTACAAAACTTCT